>JACBKR010005256.1:0-19313 GCA_014218235.1 Colocasia esculenta | reverse complement strand
TTAACACGAAAAATTAGTAATTATCAGTTGCTTGCTTCGGTTGTCAGGGTTTCCTAGTTTCTGCAGTGACTCTTGACCAGATTGCCTCGGGAGTGGGAGATATCCTGTAGTGTGTGAGTTTCCGGATGTTTTTCCGGAAGAGTTGCCTGGTCTTTCACTAGAGAGAGAGTTGAGTTTACTGTAGAGTGGTCCTGGCACTTTACCTTGTGCAGGCACCGTATCGTATGACACCAGCAGAGTTGAGGAGTTGAAGAGGCAGCTTGAGGAGTTGTTGGAGAAGGGCTATATTCGTCCTAGCTTTTCACCGTGGGGTCACCTGTTTTGTTTGTCCGGAAGAAGGATGGTAGCCTGAGATTGTGTATCGATTATAGGAAGCTAAATCAAGTGACCATCAAGAATAGGTATCCTTTGCCTAGGATTGATGATCTCTTTGATTCAGTCAGCTTCTGCTGCTCGTGTCTTCTCGAAGATTGATTTGAGGTCGGGCTACTATCAGTTGCAGATTAGAGATTCGGACATTGAGAGGACTGCTTTTCGGACCAGATATGGACACTTTGAGTTTTTGGTGATGCCGTTTGGGCTCACCAATGCTCCAACAGCCTTCATGGATCTGATGCACCCGGTGTTCCACCAGTCTTGGACCGATTTGTCGTAGGTTTGTTGACGACATTCTGGGTACTCCGCTTCGGAGGAGGAGCACGCCGAGCACCTGAGGATCGTGTTGCAGACTTTGCGAGAGCACCAGTTGTATGCCAAACTTAGTAATGTGAGTTTTGGCTACAACAGGTTCACTTCTTGGGGAACGTGATCTCAGGTGAGGGAGTTCAGTAGATCCAGCGAAGGTTGAGGCAGTTTGCAGTGGGAGAATCCCAGATCTGTGTCTGAAATTCGTAGCTTTCTGGGTTGGCAGGTTACTACCGTAGATTTGTTCGAGACTTTTCTCAGGTAGCTGCACCCTTGACTCGGTTGACGAGAAAGGGAGTTCAGTTTGTGTGGTCGGAGCAGTGTGAGCAGAGTTCATAGAGTTGAAACGACTGCTTACGCGGCGCCAGTTCTTGCCTTACCTTCAGGTGAGGAGGGTTTGAGGTTTGCACAGATGCTTCAGGTGTTGGTTGGGTGCGGTTCTGATGCAGCAGGGCCGAGTGGTGGCTTATGCGTCTCACCAGCTTAAGCCCCACGAGGAGAGTTACCCGACCCACGACCTAGAGCTTGCAGCGGTGGGTTTGATTTGCGGATTTGGCGTCTTTACCTGTACGGAGTGAGTTTTGTAGTCCGTACCGACCACCAGAGTTTGAGATATGTGTTTTCTCAGAGGGATCTGAATATGAGGCAGCGTCGATGGATGGAATATCTGAAGGACTATGATTTCAGCATTGAGTATAAGCCTGGAAAGGCGAATGTAGTGCAGATGCCTTGAGTAGGAAAGCACAGATGAGTTCTCTGATGCTTAGAGAGTGGCAGTTGTGGCAGTCTGCGACAGAGGTGTCTTTCAGAGTTTCGTCCAGTCGTCGTCAGTGTGTGTTGGGCAGTTTGTTAGCAGCTCCCGCCGTTGTGAGACAGGTTGCTGAGGCTCAGCAGACAGATCCCGAGTTGCACAGTGTGTTGCTTCTTCCAGAGGTTGAGCTTTGTGAGGACGGGACTGTTAGGTTCCGAGATAGACTCTATGTTCTTGTTGAGGAGTCTATCAGGAGAGTTGTGTTGCAGGAGGCACATGGTTCCAGGTACTCTATTCATCCAGGGCGACCAAGATGTACCACAGGTTGAGACGTCAGTTTTGGTGGCCTGGATGAAGAGAGACATAGCGGCTTTTGTTGCTAGGTGTTTGGTCTGTCAGCATGTGAAGGCCGAACATCAGCGTCCGGGAGGACTTGTGCAGCGTTAGAGATTCCGATGTGGAAGTTGGGACCACGTGACGACTGACTTGTTTGTGGTTTTTCGGGACAGCTGGTGGTTTTGACAGCATTTGGGTTCTTGTGGACAGATTGACGAAGACTGCCAGATTCTTGCCTGTCAGGACTAGTTGGGTGTGTGAGTAGGTTGGCCGTGTGTACGTAGAGCGGATTGTTCTTTGCATGGAGTGCCAATCTCTATTCTGTCAGACAGGGATCCTCGCTTCACTTCTGTGTTCTGCGCGCAGTTTCCAGAGAGCTTTGGACAGAGTTGGCTTTTAGTTCCGCCTACCACCCTCAGTCAGACGGTCAGTCAGAGCGGACATCCAGACTTTGGAGGACATGCTTAGAGCTTGTTGCCGAGTGGCAGGGGTCGTGGACAGCTCACTTACGTGGTCGAGTTCGCATATAATAATAGTTATCACTCCAGTATCGGTTTGGCACCATATGAGGTTGTACGGACGACCGTGTCGCACTCCTCTTGATTGTTCGAGGTTGGCGAGCGAGTTGTCACGGGGCCGGAGTTGGTTCAGCAGTCAGTCAGTTGAGGTAGGTCAGCTTGTGAGACCGAGCTTCAGTCAGCTCAGAGTCGGCAGAAAAGTTATGCAGATCAGCGCAGACGACGCTCGAGTTCAGGTAGGAGACCAGAGGTTTGTTCGTGTGTCTCCATGAAGGGAGTGGTGAGGTTCGGTAAGCGTGGAAAGGTGAGTCCTCGCTTTATTGGGCCTTTTACCATTATTGAGCGTGTCGGAGGTTTGGCGTATAAACTTGAGCTTCCATCAGAGTTGGCAGCAGTGCAGGACGTGTTCAATGTGTCAATGCTTCGGAGATATCTTGCTGACGAGTCTCACGTTCTGCAGGTGCAGAGTGGTCTGAGGTGACTCCAGTGTTGACTGTACCAGAGTTTCCGTTGCACATTGAGGATCGCCGAGTTCAGAGGTTGAGGAACAAGGCAATCCCTTTAGTTCGTGTTGCGTGGCAGCGGCACTCCAGTGGTGAGTCGACATGGAGCGGGGGAGGACGAAATGCGCGCAGCAGTTTCCGTACCTCTTTGGTGAGTCTTTTTTCCTTGTGTTGTTGAATTTTGAGGGCAAAATTCCTTAGGGGGGAGGGCTGTAAGGTCTCGGGTTTTTAGTGGATCCTTATTGGTCTGTAGTGGTTCTGTGTGGTCGCGACACAAGACCATTGTTGTTGACTTGGGGTTGACGGCCAAGGCTTGCCGTTGAGTTTGAGTCAGCGTCCAGCGATGTGGACGTCTGATGTTGAACTCAATGACATGTGATCTGGACGTCGTCTGTAGGAGGTTCAGTTGGCGGCCATAGATGTGTGACGTCGAAAACCAGTCCTGTTGGAAATAGGGCAGCCCGAGAGCAGAGCTTCTTCTTCTCCTTTCCTCTCCCTTCTTCCACCTTTGCCTTTCTTGATTCCTCAGCTTCTGTTGAGTGATTTGAGCTCGTGGGAAGCCCCTGGATCGTGTGGCGTTGCTAGATCGGGCGGGAAACGCGTGGTTTTGGTGCGATTCGCGCGGAGTCTTCGGGGGAATCCGGCGCGATTAGTGGCTGTTTGAGGATTCTTAAGGCGTTTCTGAGGTAGGGACTTAACCCCTATAACCCTCCCCAGCAAACTAGCATGTCCAATTAACTGAATTGATGTGCAAAACATGGTTTAGGGTTTGGGTTATATCATGCCGAATTGAGGGTGGTTTGGATAATCTAGGTGTTAGATTGTCTATTTTTGATATTATGATAATGTGGATTGATGAGAGGATGTGTTTCCTCCATCAGTCAGAATGTTATTTAGTGTTTCTGCCCATTGGGACTGATTCGGTTCAGTTCTGGGTATGGGGGACTGAAGATATCAACGTCCACATCTGTTGACGTTGAGATCTTCAGGGGTGATTTAAACGACAAGGTCGATTGCGTTTAGTTATTGTTGACGGCATAGAGGCTGCCGTTTATCTCTGATTGGCGGCAATCGATGTGGCCGTTTATCTTCTGTATCCCAGCAAACTTAAGTTGTGTGATTAGAGGCGATTAACATGCGATGTCCGCCCTAATAGCACATGTGGGCCAGGCTTAGAGTGTGACTCCGCCTGTGCATAGGAGTAGTTGTTTGTGGCACGAGGTGTTTACTTACTGTACAGGGTTTCAGACGTTGAGTGTGTTCCGTCTGTTGTACGCGCGTTGCGTTACCGTGTACCCGTTTCTGTTGTGTTACCTAGGTGTGGGTGCGACTCCGTCTAGACGACTAGCGTGTGGTTGTCCTCCGCTAGTGAGCCGGGACACCGAGTGCGACTCTGTCCTGTGCGTACTCCTTTTGGTGGTTTTGAGCCGGTCTCCGTGGAGCCCCTTCTCTACCGCTAGGGTCAAGCGTAGGGGAAAAACCGGTCGTGGACCAGACGCGAGAGAGAGCGTCTGTAGTGTGCACACGTGGCTGGGGTTGAGAGCCTCTGTGGTGACGGGACGCCGAGCCACAGACCCTAGCTGAGTCCTACTTGCTGGTGTGTGAGTGTGTGTTACTGAGCCGCGTGGTTACAGTTTTGTGTTGTGGTGCGACGTGTACTTACTTTCAGTTTTACTTTCCGCACTTTAGTTTAGTTGTCGGTGGGGTTACTTTTCCCTACTGGGTCTCTTTTCTTGAGACTCACTCCCTTCCCTTTCAGGTGGGTCTTCGTCGACTCCCGTTCCAGGCGAGTCTAGCCACTCCGGTGTTGGTGCTCCCTAGCTGCAGTGAGTTGTACCTTTTTGTTGTACTTCTGTACTCTGTACTTTGTCTTAGACTCTGAGGTTGTATATGATATGTTCATATAGTGGAATTTTACTGCTTTGCATGGTGTGTATCTTCTTACATATAGTCTCCTCGGACTTTCACTTCCTACCCTTCCGAGCTTGTCTCGGGTTAGCGGGTCAGAATTCGGGTTACGGTTGTTACTGGTAATGCGGGTTCTGGGTCGTTACATATACGTTAGTTTGATTTGCTAAAAAAATATCTTATCCTTTCGATTTGACTACTAATTTCTAGGTGACTCACCCCAGAGTCATTCCAAGATATCTCATTAATTAGATATGCGAAGCATATTCCTTTTACTTGAGAGAAATAATGATCAAGCCAATAACAATAACAAGAAAAAAAAAAGGAGGAAACGAACTACATCAGTTGTTCATCTATCAAAAAAATTATACATACAGTAAAAAAAGATTATACATAAATATATTAGAGGTATAAATGACACTCTAATACAAGATATATATAAGAGCAAATTTTCAAAGTTTTGTCCTATATTAAGTAGTGAGTAGTTGCAGACATGCAGTGATGTTGTTTGAAAACTTCACATAAATATTATAGAATGATTTTATGCTCAGAATGGGTAGCCATCGACGGATACTGAATAGATATATGTCTAAGAAATTTGTAAATACTTTCCTAAATATATATGGCGTGTAAATTTGAAATGCCATTGCATAAATAAACAATGTTGTGAAGAAGAGGGATGAAAACATAAATAATTATGGATATAAAAGTTAGGGGTTTTTTTTTTCTGTATATGTACTTTTTTAAAAAAATTTAATTATATAATAACCCTTCTAAAATATATATTTCCACATATTTCTCTCTTATACATACAAAATGATCTAAGAAATCCTCTCACAACCTCCCACGGTGGAAGCATAGGTGGCTGTGCTACTGCGATATCTAGTGGCACGAGTCGAACCATATCTGGCACGGTTCATATGATATGAGTTATGATAATATTATAATATTATTTTTATTATTAATATTTATTTTACTTTTTTATTTATTATTAATATTTTATTTAATGGATCATCTGAATTGAAGCATACCAATGCGCTTCATTCCGGTTCTTGCGATCGGAAGACCAACACGGCCGACCCACGCGACACGACAATCTAGATGGAAGTTAAAATATATTTAAAATATTCTTCACCCTTATTTTTAGGGTATATATATATGTATGTGGATGTCTTTTCTTTGTTGGGCCGGAGCGGATCAGGCTGACATTTGTATAAGGGAGATGACGATCTCCGGTAGCAGACGAAGGTTCCTGCAGTTACCAGAAATGATCAGGGGGGCCCGGTGAAGACCGGGGAAAACCCTCCGATGCCTAAGTCAGTACGAGGCTTGCGACGCAGGGGGTTTGTGAGTGTAAATGTGTGTTTGCGTGAGAGAGGACGAACCAGTGCATGGTCCTGTACCTGTACTTTTATAGGCGTTGGCGCTAAGGCAAACGTGCGTAACGTTGATAGATCGTGTCTGGAAAGACGCCTTGACGGACGCGCATAACGGGAGGATCAGTTATACGCTCAGATGTCCGTTGGGACGCCAGGCAGTTAGCGCGCCTCTTGATGATGGGGCACGTGACCTGGGGCGGTTATAACCGTGGCGTAGGCCAGAAGACCTGTTCGGCACCATCTGGACATGCTTTCCGAGTTGGTGACCTGCATGGGTGGATCGAACGTGCTGTTCGGTGATATCCAGGGTTGTTCTGCGCAGCAGAATTAACGCCCCCTGTTCGGAAGTATTTTGCTAAAGAGTCGGCAATGCTTCGCTAGGGGTGACTGGCACGTGGGCCCTTTTTAACTGATCCGTACGGAGGCATGTGCCCGTTCGAGGAGGTCATGTCAAAAAGAAAGGCGTTGATAGATCCTGATGAGTCATGATGGACTTAGGTGATAGAAAACAGCCACCATATATATATATATATAAAGACTATCTTTTTAACATCCGTGTGATAGAGTCTTCGAAAATGTTTTGTATTATACATTTAAGAAAAAATTTATATAATCATCATCTAAAGTGATATATTTGTAAAAAAAAAAATCTTAAAAAAAACTGATGTTTCGCCATGTACCGAGGGAAAATCTTGAGGGCGATATGTACTTACTAGTCTCCGGGGATTTCTCTGGTCGATGACCTCGTAGGATGACGCCTTAATCGACGCCGTCTCCCATTGGCTCAAACTTTGGATAAGTTGATGAAAACCCCTGTACAGTTTTCTTTTTTCGCGTTGTGTTTTCCGAGCCAATGAGAGGAAGGCGTCTCCTAAGAGCTGCTACGGTCAGAAAGGTAACATTAAACCAATTTCTTCTGACAAGTGTCGTTGCGGTTGTATTGGTTGTCATAAGAAGGTATTGCGAAACCCCAACTTAATGGAAGCAAAGGATCCTTTTAGCCGAACTCGGAGAGCAGAGCCGCACACGCGGTGGGGAATTCAAAGACGTACGGCGTTCCCGACTGCACGTGCGACAACTGCTTCTCCTAGACTCGATATAATATATATATATATAGATATTTATAATATTTATATATATATTAGTTGGTGGAGAAAGGCTTTGTGCACTTTCGGAAAGTGCACAAAGCCACGTCTTCCTGCACTTCCGATGCGCCATTCGTCCACGTCTTACCGCTTCAATGGTCCGCGCCATGTCAGCACAGTGCTCTCCACGCCGCTGCTGAGCCCGCCACGCCAGCGCGAAAAGACGCACTGTCACCTCCACCCCACTCCGCTTCGGTAACATGACCCATGTCATGATGCCAAAGTCAAATCCCACTTCAAACGCCGGTTCCCAAATTACCCTCTCTCACCTCTTTCCCGCGTTCGCCCTCCCCTCACCATCACAGCTTCCTCTGCACTTCCGAAACCGCGAATTTGCTTGCTCGCGAACATTCACCGACGAGATCAACCAGAGCGATCCTGTGTGCACATCCAAAATCGAGAATTAGCAGAGAACCAGTGCTGTCCGGCAATGGAGAGTTCCAGCATGCGGTCGAAGGCGCTTCCGGAAAAAAGAACGGACGACGATGACAGTGCGCCATCAACTTCGAGTTCATCAGACGATGGGGCGAAGTGCCAGAGTACGCAGAGAAAGGCTTCTGGGGCACAGAGAAAGAAGAATGGTGCGCTCTCAAGAACCCTAATTTTTGCGTTTGCCTCTCAAGATTTGTGTTTTCTAAATCTCATCTTAAAAAAAAAAAACTGAATGTAGATTGTATGTATCATTTTTTTTACATGACATAAGCATGTTAAGTATTTTGGACTCCCCAATTTTGAGCATTCTTCACATATACAAAATTATTTCATATTTCATTTGGCATGGCTTGTTAAATTGGGATGTTTCACCGGTTTTCCTACAGTACGTCATTTCATTTTAGGGAAAGTTTCCAGGCTCATGTTTGATAAAAAAGAGCCTCTAGAGGATTGTTTGCATTCCTACAATTTGTGTGTACATGTTTCAAATTCTTATTATTTGTGCATTCTTCACATATTAATTGCCTTTCAAAAAATTATTTCGCACCACATTTTCATGTCAACAAGATTACTTACATCACTCTTTCTCTTTGGTAAACTTGACGTCATCACTCTTCACATATCTAGAATAATTTTAATTTCATTTGGCATGGCCGTTAATTTGACATGTATAAATTTTAACTAAAGAGAATGTTTCCTATTACGTAGCATGATAGTAAATTTTACAGCCTATAGAGTGGAGCTCAAATTTTCTAGAAGATCATTTCAATATTAAGATTGGATCCCCTGTTTTTCTTTTTGACATGGCATAAGCATGTTATGTTAATTAATTTTCAGCCCCAAGTTCATGGACAGTTCACGTATTAAGATTTTTTCGAAATTTATTTTAGAAGATGGTCCGTTAATTTGGTATGTGTATAAGGTTTTGTACTTCTTGGTGCCATGTTTTAGGAAGTATGAGCACTTTCAAGCCCATGTACCTGATCAGTTTAGAGCTTATATTTTCTTCTTCATCACTTCAATAGCCTGGTTTACATTTTATTGTTAACATGGAACCTAACAAATTTCTTGAAATTTCCTACAGAGTTTAAAAATGCTTTGAAAGGCATCTGCTCCTTGGAGAACTATGTCAAGGAGAGAGATCAATTGGGGTTTCGTGATTGCCATAGGGCCATTTTGAGGACAACCCCGTTTGCTCCTTTTGTTGACAGTAATCATCGAGCCATATTCAAGATGACTCTTATAGAGGAGATTGCTCATACCTATAAGGGTGCAAGTAATTTTCAGATAGGCGATAAAACTCTGACATTTACTGTTGAAGATGTCGCCCTGATTTTGGGTTTGCCTTGCTGTGGGCAGAGGGTCCCACATTATTATTCACCAATTAAGTTGTCAAAGTTGCACCACCGATTTGGGGCGAAGCTAACTTTTGATCGGAAGGTGGTGACAAAACTTATCCGACAACTGGTACAATCGGATGATGCTTGTGATGTTGACGACACAGCACGACTTTGGATAGTTTTGCTATTATCCACTTTCCTATGCCCACGGTCTTCCCCATGTTGTCCACCACAAATGCTTATTTGTTTGGACAATATTGACGAGATTGGCCGTTATAATTGGGCGGCTGCAGTCACAGAAATGACATTGCACAAATTTGATCACTTTGTTACTATAGTCCGTGAGAAGAGATCTGGGAGGACCACAACTCCCAAGAGAAGGATAGGTGGGAGAGAGCATGGCAGTGCCAACATTTTTGGCTGTTCGGCTGCTCTGGCTGTAAGTTTTTATAAAACATTTATACATTCTTCCATCATTCTGGTATCTATGTATGTAAATAAACCAATGATCCATGCAGGTGTGGTTCTTAGAGCACACAAGATTGCGGCAACCGATTGACCGAGAAGCAATTCCCCGTCTATTTAGATGGGGATCTGTTTTGGACAAGAAGCTATCATTCTCCATTGATTCTCTACAGGGGCAGCAGGTAATCCACAAATGGAAGGTTTTTATTTTAAATTTATGTAATAATCTGATCCTGACATTTATGAAAATTGATGCTTACAGATAATTAAGCGGTTGAAGGTAGGAACAAAGGAGAAGACAATCATTACATGTGTTAGCCAGGAAAAAACATCTACAAACTGAGGGTGTGGCTGCTCCCCCCCATCCTGAGATTATGGCCCTTCTTCAAGGTATTGGGGATGAAATCAAGTTGCTCCCTGAAAGGCTTCAGCAGGCTAAGTCATCTAATGAAGCCCAGATTGAAGCATTTACAACTGCTGTCACCATGGGGTTCAACAAAATGGAGAAGTTGATAAGATCAAGCTCTATGCCACAAGACCAACCTATAGTTGGCACAGATGCAGAGAAATTATCTCCACCCCACAATCAATCACTCCTGCCCCTGCCCTTGCATCCCCCAAATATGGTGATGCAAATGCATTTGCTCTGATCGTGGATCAGGAGATTATTGCACCAGATCCAGTAAGTGCGGTCTCTACCACCGTACTTCTTAGCCCGACGTCCCTAGTAAAGAATATCAAGTGTCGGGACGATCGACAGCCTGGAATATATGACCAATCACCATTCAAAAGGCTGGATAAGGCTCCAAAAAAAAAGAAAGGGAAGAAGGTACAGTTGCAAACTATATTCTTTGATGTTCTGCATTAGACATTTATATTTCTTTGTTTTGTAACTTATCTTTACACGATTTATGTTGGAGGCAATGAGCAAGCTTATGAGGTTTTATAAGCAATGGACATGGAAATCTGAAGCCAATGAGAGCCAGACAGCATTAGTCGAGGCCTTCCTTGCCCAGGAAGGATATGTCGACCACAAGTAAATAACTTCTCGGACAATACAATTTATTTATTGTTATTGTCTTCTACTTTCATAATATAAAATGTACTTCATTTCTTGATTGTCATGCATTTCAGAGACACTGTGTTGACCTTCACTAATAATTGTTCGTTGAAGTGGTCACATATTTGGGATATACTATGGGGCAATATGACGGATGATGAGGTAAATACTGCCCATTGCACGAACAGTACCTTCAATTACATTGTCCATTAATTTTCCTAATGTCTTCTTTTATATTATTTTTGGTGGTTACAGGTTATTGACATTGTCTTACATGCTATGAAAGACAGACAAAGAGAGCAGGAAACCATTGTCCCAAATTCCTATCACCGATGGGAATTCCTTGGAACCATTATGGGATCATGGATTATGCTTACAGATGGCTCTAATGATGACAGGGGCCACAAACTGCATACTTGCTTCGGGCATGAAAAACTAGGTTGCCCAATATCAGATTTTCAATTCCTTTTCTTTGTTGTCCATGTATCGAGCCATTGGTTCCTTCTTAGTCTACAACGGGAGCAACGTCTCATCGTAGTATACAATTCCTGCAGAGGACATGCAACTTATGACACATGCGCTAGGAATTGGGTATGCCAAACTAACTTTGCACTTTGCAGTCGGTTATAAACATCAGGAATAATTTACATTCTTTGTTTTATTGTTCACAGGAACCAATTCTTAAAGCATATCTTGGATATGAAGGCTACACAAATGCTGATGAATTTCAGTTAATATTTGATGAACTATGTCCTCAACAACCAAGCTCTAGCATGAATTGCGCTATGTACATTTTCATGTATGTAGACCACTTAACAAGGAAGCGGAATTATGTTGGGATTTCTCTGACAATGATGTAAAAAAATTTCGGCTACTACTAGCTTGTGATTTTCTGTCAATGTATTTAAACAATGTATGAACAATTTATGAACAATGTATGAATGGTGTTGTTACATTTTCCTTCTTTGTCTGTGTGGGAATGAGGTTGTAAAAGGATGCTTTTGAAATTACATGCACACATATGTATATGACAATTATATGTGAAGGCCCTCCAGGAAGTGTTCCACAGGTGGTATCCAATTTTGGGTTTGGCTGTATGTTCAGTGATATGTGCTGTATGTTTAGAAAATGGGCTCTAGGAAATTGGAACCAAACCGTGCAGCCTTGAGGTCCATTGATTTTACCTTCATGGTTTGTATGTGCAGTGGTGTAATTGTTGCAGAAATTGGGCTCCAGGAAAATTGAACTGTCGACATGTGCTCTTCCACCCACAAACATATTCATCAGGGTGGCCATTAGTTGTCGACAACCGGTTGTGGTTGTCGACAGGATATGCTGAGTCCATGTAAATGGTCAGCCATCAGTTGGGCTCCAAAATAGTTTTGTTGGGAGCCAAAATACTGGTCCTGGACTCCAATATAGGTAGTTGGACGCCAAGACTTGAGCATGGTGTCCAAACTACCCAGTCTTCTTTAACTTCATCGAGTTTTGTAATATTATGAATTATTTTTAATAAATGAAATTGTTAAAAAATATTTGTGACATTCTTGGTACGAACATGTTGCCAAAGGAAGGGTCATCATAAGATCATTAGATCAAAAAAAGAAAGTTCATCATGAACTCCAATGGTGATGCAGTCTGATCACTGGGCTCCAAAATAGTTGTTAGAAGCCAAAATAGTCCTGGACTCCAATATGCTGTTGGACGCCAAGACTTGAGCAGTTGGTGTCCAAACTACCCAGTCTTCTTTAACTTATTGGTTTTTGTAATATTATGAATTATTTTTAATAAATGAAATGTTAAAAAATATTTGTGACATTCTGGTACGAAGATGTTGCCAAAGGAAAGGTCATCATAAGATCATTAGACCAAAAAAAAAGTTCATCATGAATTCCAATGGTTGTCGACAACCAGTTTGTGGTTGTCGACAGGATATGCTGAGTCCATGTAAATGGTCAGCCATCAGTTGGGCTCCAAAATAGTCTTGTTAGGAGCTAAAATACTAGTATTGGACTCCAATATATGCAGTTGGACGCCAAGACTTGAGCAGTTGGTGTCCAAACTACCCAGTCTTCTTTAACTTCATCGAGTTTTGTAATATTATGAATTATTTTTAATAAATGAAATATTAAAAATATTTGTGACATTCTTGGTACGAACATGTGCCAAAGGAAGTGTCATCATAAGATCATTAGATCAAAAAAAGAAAGTTCATCATGAACTCCAATGGTGATGCAGTCTGATCACTTGGGCTCCAAAATAGTCTGTTAGAAGCCAAAATACTAGTCCTGGACTCCAATATATGCTGTTGGACGCCAAGATGAGCAGTTGGTGTACAAACTACCCAGTCTTCTTTAACTTCATCGAGTTTTGTAATATTATGAATTATTTTTAATAAATGAAATATTAAAAAATATTTGTGACATTCTTGGTACGAACATGTTGCCAAAGGAAGGGTCATCATAAGATCATTAGATAAAAAAAAGAAAGTTCATCATGAACTCCAATGGTGATGCAGTCTGATCTTGGGCTCCAAAATAGTCTTGTTAGGAGCTAAAATACTGGTCCTGGACTCCAATATATGTAGTTGGACGCCAAGACTTGAGCAGTTGGTGTCCAAACTACCCAGTCTTCTTTAACTTCATCGAGTTTTGTAATATTATGAATTTTTAATAAATGAAATATTAAAAAATATTTGTGACATTCTTGGTACGAACATGTTGCCAAAGGAGGGTCATCATAAGATCATTAGATCAAAAAAAGAAAGTTCATCATGAACTCCAATGGTGATGCAGTCTGATCAGTTGGGCTCCAAAATAGTCTGTTAGGAGCTAAAATACTGGTCCTGGACTCCATATATGTAGTTGGACGCCAAGACTTGAGCAGTTGGTGTCCAAACTACCTAGTCTTCTTTAACTTCATCGAGTTTTGTAATATTATGAATTATTTTAATAAATGAAATATTAAAAAATATTTGTGACATTCTTGGTACGAAGATGTTGCCAAGAAAGGTCATCATAAGATCATTAGACCAAAAAAAAAAAGTTCATCATGAACTCCAATGGTTGTCGACACCGGTTTGTGGTGTCGACAGGAATGCTGAGTCCATGTAAAGGGTCAGCCATCAGTTGGGCTCCAAAATAGTCTTGTCAGGAGCTAAAATACTAGTATTGGACTCCAATATATGCAGTTGGACGCCAAGACTTGAGCAGTTGGTGTCCAAACTACCCAGTCTTCTTTAACTTCATCGAGTTTTGTAATATTATGAATTATTTTAATAAATGAAATATAAAAAATATTGTGACATTCTTGGTACGAACATGTTGCCAAAGGAAGGGTCATCATAAGATCATTAGATCAAAAAAAGAAAGTTCATCATGAACTCAATGGTGATGCAGTCTGATCAGTTGGGCTCCAAAATAGTCTTGTTAGGAGCTAAAATACTGGTCCTGGACTCCAATATATGTAGTTGGACGCCAAGACTTGAGCAGTTGGTGTCCAAACTACCCAGTCTTCTTTAACTTCATCGAGTTTTGTAATATTATGAATTATTTTAATAAATGAAATATTAAAAATATTTGTGACATTCTTGGTACGAACATGTTGCCAAGGAAGGTCATCATAAGATCATTAGATCAAAAAAAGAAGTTCATCATGAACTCCAATGGTGATGCAGTCTGATCAGTTGGGCTCCAAAATAGTCTTGTTAGAAGCCAAAATACTAGTCCTGGACTCCAATATACTGTTGGACGCCAAGACTTGAGCAGTTGGTGTCCAAACTACCAGTCTTCTTTAACTTCATCGAGTTTTGTAATATATGAATTATTTTAATAAATGAAATATTAAAAATATTTGTGACATTCTTGGTACGAACATGTTGCCAAAGGAAGGGTCATCATAAGATCATTAGATCAAAAAAGAAAGTTCATCATGAACTCCAATAGTGATGCAGTCTGATCAGTTGGGCTCCAAAATAGTCTTGTTAGGAGCTAAAATACTAGTCCTGGACTCCAATATATGTAGTTGGACGCCAAGACTTGAGCAGTTGGTGTCCAAACTACCCAGTTTCTTTAACTTCATCGAGTTTTGTAATATTATGAATTTTTTTAATAATGAAATATTAAAAATATTTGTGACATTCTTGGTACGAACATGTTGCCAAAGGAAGGGTCATCATAAGATCATTAGATCAAAAAAGAAAGTTCATCATGAACTCCAATGGTGATGCAGTCTGATCAGTTGGGCTCCAAAATAGTCTTGTTAGGAGCTAAAATACTGGTCCTGGACTCCAATATATGTAGTTGGACGCCAAGACTTGAGCAGTTGGTGTCCAAACTACCCAGTCTTCTTTAACTTCATCGAGTTTTGTAATATTATGAATTATTTTTAATAAATAAAATATTAAAAAATATTTGTGATTCTTGGTACGAAGATGTTGCCAAAGGAAGGTCATCATAAGATCATTGACCAAAAAAAAAAAGTTCATCATGAACTCCAATGGTTGTCGACAACCGGTTTTGGTTGTCGACAGGATATGCTGAGTCCATGTAAAGGGTCAGCCATCAGTTGGGCTCCAAAATAGTCTTGTTAGGAGCTAAAATACTAGTATTGGACTCCAATATATGCAGTTGGACGCCAAGACTTGAGCAGTTGGTGTCCAAACTACCCAGTCTTCTTTAACTTCATCGAGTTTTGTAATATTATGAATTATTTTTAATAAATGAAATATTAAAAATATTTGTGACATTCTTGGTACGAACATGTTGCCAAAGGAAGGGTCATCATAAGATCATTAGATCAAAAAAAGAAAGTTCATCATGAACTCCAATGGTGATGCAGTCTGATCAGTGGGCTCAAAATAGTTTGTTAGGAGCTAAAATACTGGTCCTGGACTCCAATATATGTAGTTGGACGCCAAGACTTGAGCAGTTGGTGTCCAAACTACCCAGTCTTCTTTAACTTCATCGAGTTTTGTAATATTATGAATTATTTTAATAAATGAAATATTAAAAAATATTTGTGACATTCTTGGTACGAACATGTTGCCAAAGGAGGTCATCATAAGATCATTAGATCAAAAAAGAAAGTCATCATGAACTCCAATGGTGATGCAGTCTGATCAGTTGGGCTCCAAAATAGTCTTGTTAGGAGCTAAAATACTGGTCCTGGACTCCAATATATGTAGTTGGACGCCAAGACTTGAGCAGTTGGTGTCCAAACTACCCAGTCTCTTTACTTCATCGAGTTTTGTAATATTATGAATTATTTTTAATAAATGAATATTAAAAAATATTTGTGACATTCTTGGTACGAAGATGTTGCCAAAGGAAAGGTCATCATAAGATCATTAGACAAAAAAAAAAGTTCATCATGAACTCCAATGGTTGTCGACAAGTTTGTGGTTGTCGACAGGATATGCTGAGTCCATGTAAAGGGTCAGCCATCAGTTGGGCTCCAAAATAGTCTTGTAGGAGCTAAAATACTAGTATTGGACTCCAATATATGCAGTTGGACGCCAAGACTTGAGCAGTTGGTGTCCAAACTACCCAGTCTTCTTTAACTTCATCGAGTTTTGTAATATTATGAATTATTTTAATAAATGAAATATTAAAAAATATTTGTGACATTCTTGGTACGAACATGTTGCCAAAGGAAGGGTCATCATAAGATCATTAGATCAAAAAAAGAAAGTTCATCATGAACTCCAATGGTGATGCAGTCTGATCAGTGGGCTCCAAAATAGTCTTGTTAGGAGCTAAAATACTGGTCCTGGACTCCAATATATGTAGTGGACGCCAAGACTTGAGCAGTTGGTGTCCAAACTACCCAGTCTTCTTTAACTTCATCGAGTTTTGTAATATTATGAATTATTTTTAATAAATGAAATATTAAAAAATATTTGTGACATTCTTGGTACGAATATGTTGCCAAAGGAAGGGTCATCATAAGATCATTAGATCAAAAAAAGAAAGTTCATCATGAACTCCAATGGTGATGCAGTCTGATCACTTGGGCTCCAAAATAGTCTTGTTAGAAGCCAAAATACTAGTCCTGGACTCCAATATATGTTGGACGCCAAGACTTGAGCAGTTGGTGTACAAACTACCCAGTCTTCTTTAACTTCATGGTTTTGTAATATTATGAATTATTTTTAATAAATGAAATGTTTAAAAAATATTTGTGACATTCTTGGTACGAAGATGTTGCCAAAGGAAAGGTCATCATAAGATCATTAGACCAAAAAAAAAAAGTTCATCATGAACTCCAATGGTTGTCGACAACGGTTTGTGGTTGTCGACATGATATGCTGAGTCATGTAAATGGTCAGCCATCAGTGGGCTCCAAAATAGTCTTGTTAGGAGCTAAAATACTGGTCTGGACTCAATATATGCAGTGGACGCCAAAACTTGAGCAGTTGGTGTCCAAACTACCAGTCTTCTTTGACTTCATCGAGTTTTGTAATATTATGAATATTTTTAATAAATGAAATATTAAAAAAATTTTGACATTCTTGGTACGAAGATGTTGCCAAAGGAAGGGTCATCATAAGATCATTAGATCAAAAAAAGAAGTTCATCATGAACTCCAATGGTGATGCAGTTCATCAGTTGGGCTCCAAAATAGTCTTGTTAGAAGCCAAAATACTTGTCCTGGACTCCAATATATGCAGTTGGACGCCAAGACTTGAGCAGTTGGTGTACAAACTACCCATTCTTCTTTAACTTCATTGGTTTTGTAATATTATGAATTATTTTTAATAAATAAAATGTTAAAAAATATTTGTGACATTCTTGGTACGAAGATGTTGCCAAAGGAAGGTCATCATAAGATCATTAGACCAAAAAAAAAAGTCATCATGAACTCCAATGGTGTCGACAACCAGTTTGTGGTTGTCGACAGGATATGCTGAGTCCATGTAAATGGTCAGCCATCAGTTGGGCTCCAAAATAGTCTTGTTAGGAGCTAAAATACTGTTCCTGACTCCAATATATGAGTTGGCCGAAGACTTGAGCAGTTGGTGTCTAAACCCTATCACCCCTTGTTCTGTGAACCGGCGGTTCACGTTCTATCCCGGTTTGGTGTGTGGCGGTTCTATTGCGAAGAAGCCAACACAATAAAGGAACCCTAGTTGTCGACAAACCCTATCACCTCCCCTTGTTCCTGCAACTGCCGCCGTATTCTACCCTGAACTCCGGCTTCTCCCTCCTGGGCGAAAGAACAACACTTGTCTGCACACGCATTCATCTGCTGCATTTCGACTTCCATTTCCACAATGAGTTCCAGGGGCCGGGGAAAACGCACCGATCAAAGTTCAACTGAAGGAGAAGGTCAAAGTTCAAGAGCCCTGCTGGAGCCGATCAAAGTTCAGGAATGACAGACTCCCAGAGTTGAATGTTCCATCAGACATCAATCTGTTGAAGGTCAATGGCATCTTCAAGAAGATCATACAACCTCGGTATGTGGTTTTCCTTCCTTGGAAGAAATGTTTCCCGGGTTGAGTACACTATTTGAAGAACAAGGCTGGATTGAATTTATGAGTTCTCAGAAGTCTTATTCTCCATCAGCAGTTTTGGAGTTTTACAACAATTGGGTATGCATGATGATGACCTTTACACTACTGTCCAGGGTATCCTTTATGATTACTCCTAATCTTTTTAGTAGAGCACTACAAATACCAAATAATGGGGTAGACGTCTGGGAAATCGAAGTGGATCATGCAGTCACATATACAATGATGACTAAGGAACCCTTTGAAGAACAGAAAAGTAAGGCCAAACTGAATGCAAACACCTTCCCTCCTTTGAACAGAATCATACATCATATGTTCACCAACTCATCTTTCCAAAGGATGGAAGCAGGGAGCTAGTGAATGAGACACATAGGACATTGTTCTACCTTTATTCGGAAGAGCAAATTAATCTCCCAGAGTGATGGTGGATGTCATACATGAGTGCTTCCATGATCCAAAAAGGTCCATCCCGTATACTTGCCCTATCACATCTGTGATGAAGTTTCTGCGAGTATCACTAACTCCCAACAAGGTCATAACTCTGAAGAGGCGAAGTGCATATGATATGAACACTGCAACTAGGATGGGGTACAGAATAATCAATGGAAGAGTCCATAGGACTCTAAAAGGACAAGCAGATGAAGAGGACTCTGAAGAAGATGACATTCGTCAAGAAGTTCATCCACATATTCCTACTACATCTGAAGTGCCAACGTCCGGAGATGTGAAAGAATTCATGCCGAACATTTCACTCAACTTGAAAGAAATATCAGATACGAATTGATTACTTGAACAATAGAATGAATGCAATTGAAGAAAATCAAGGACACATGCAGAGGCAATTAGATACCATGGAATATGATGTCATGCGGCTTCATGATTATTATCAGAATGTCCATCGCCCTACTCCTCCTTAGCAATGTATGGAATATGGGGGGTGACTATCCTTACCAATGTATTGCACAATTTGTATTTTTAAAGAAGCAATCGGGCACAAAGCTTGTCATGTTATGGAACGTTTGTGCTTGGCAATTCTTCTATTGATTTTCATGTATCATGTTTTGTATGTGCAGTGGTGTATGTGCAGAAGTTAGGTTCCAAAATCATAAGGGGGGCTGTCGACAGCAGACAGGGGGCTGTCGACAGCTATGCATTCACAGACATCAACCTTTGAAGCCTGTGTGCATCTGTCGACAGCCCCCTTCGCTGCTGTCGACAGCTGCACACAGTATCTTGTTTGGAGTGAAAAACCAACTGTTGGACTCCAAAATGGCCTTTTGGA
>JACBKR010005255.1:0-19296 GCA_014218235.1 Colocasia esculenta | reverse complement strand
TTTAAACTAAACTAACTTGCTTAATGTGAATTTGAGCGTCGAGCTCAAACCGGGAGTCCAAAGTGAACTCCGTCAGTTTTCACAAGTCACAATCATTGCCCTAGCCGTGTTGGAAAAAATAGAGGCCAATCGGATTAGTATTTCTAATTTCGACCCCAAACCTATGTTCTTCATTTTTAAACTAAACTAACTTGCTTAATGTGAATTTGAGCGTCGAGCTCAACCGGAGTCCGAATGAACTCCGTTAGTTTTCCACAGTCACACTCATCCCCCGAGCCATGTTGGAAGGACCGGAGGCTGATCAGATTAGTATTTCTAATTTTGGACCCCAAACTTAGCTAAGTTCTTCCTTTTTAAACAAAACAAACTAACTAACTTGCTTAAAAATGAATTTGAGCGTCGAGCTCAAACCGGGGTCCGAACTGAACTCCGTCAGTTTTCACAAGTCACAACCATCGCCCTATCCGTGCTGGAAAAAACTGGAGTCCAATCGGATTAGTATTTCTAATTTTGGACCCTCAAACCTAAGTTGTTCATTTTTAAACTAACTAACTTGCTTAATGTGAATTTGAGCGTCAGCTCAAACCGGGAGTCCGAATTAAACTCCGTCAGTTTTCAAAGTTACACTCATCGCCTTGACCGTGCTGGAAGGCCTGGAGGCCGATCGGATTAGTATTTCTAATTTTGGACCCCCAAACCTAGCTAAGTTCTTCCTTTTAAAGACAAACAAAACTAAAATTGACTGTTAAATAGAAAAGCTAAAATAAAATCAATTTACTCACATGAGGGGCCCGTGCTGATGTCGATGGTGCTACTGAGGAGGAATGCTGACCTAGGAGAGGGCCTGGGAGATAGCCTGGAGAGGGCCTGGAAGGGCCTGGGGAGCTGAGCCTGGACAGCGTCGGACACCTGCGTATGTATTGTGTGGACTATACGAGACTCCTTCATCTGGGCAGACGAGACTCCATCGTCTCGGCTAGACGAGACTCCAAACCAAAATCTCATCTCGAATGAAGCCCATCATCTCACTGGGAGAAGTACCTAGAGCACCAGCTGTGGTGAATGCACTAGTCTGTGAGGCTGAACTCGAGGCGCCAATAACACCCTGCTCGTGTCCATACTGTGCCCAAAACCATACACATGGCCTTTCTTTGGGCACCAGATGCCAAACCCATACCTCAGGATCTAACTGTGGCTGCTCCTCCTCCCCGACGTACTTCTCTGTCATCTGTTGGCTATATGACTCCTGTAAAAAAATAAAATTGACAATGTAATATTAATCTGTAACGAGAAAAAATAAATAGTGAATAGATGTAAATACTTACCGCAACCTCTCGAGCTCGCTCGCTAATGTACTGATCCGTCCCCTTTTTCTTATGTGTCTTGTCAAACACCTCCTGAAATGTCGGAGGCCGTTTTAGCTCCTTTTCCTATTTCACAAAAAACATGACATAAATGAGTACTTATATGAATAAAATATATCACAATCGACATATGACTTACCAATCTAGAGTGATGGGTCGCAAAGGAGACGAACCCACTTGTATGCATGTTGGCCTCTGGATTGGCCGCCCGATTCACTTTCATTGTTGTGGAGTTTGTTGCCATCTCTCTGCGCCCATATGTTGCACAAACTTTCCCAGTAGTCTCTCCTCATCCATGCGTGTGCGCGCTCCCTCCAAAGAGTCGGGTCTGCACTCTGACAAACTTTCTCTGCATTTTTCCTCGCATTATACAACAAATGCTTAAATTTTGATCAGGCGGTGGTCGTCCATACTAATCGAGATCCGCCTCGTTCGAACGACGCGTGAATCGATGATTGCTCTGTATAGATAAGAGTTAGTTAACTGAATGTAGGAATAAGAAAGCAAATAAATTATAATAAGAAATTACATACCGTGAACATCTGGTACAATGACTCCTGGACCTCCATCGGGAAATCATTGAATCTATGAATAGGCCTAAGAAAGTGTGCCTGAATTGTTCTTGTGATGAATTGAGATGCTTGGGCGGCTCAATTTTATCACTACAATTATGTAACTTGTTAGTATGAATTTATGAACTAAATATACCTCCTTGATAAAAGATACATATAAGTTTATTACGTACCCATTTATCCACACCTCCCGTAGAGTGCTTTCATGAAAACTTCTCCCCCCTCGTGTAGACTAACAAATCCTCTGGCACCAACCTAGACAAAAATGCACAACGACATAAGTAATGTACAAGAATATAATAATGACTATACAAATACTTACAAATTAAATATACATAACTACTACTGTATGAGGAGAAGGTGTAGACTGACCCGAGCCTGTACATTTTAATGGCATAAGAAGGTGTAGACTGACTATATACAATACTTGCAAATTGAAATATACATACCTGGTACTCTAAGATGAGGAGGTGTAAACTCACCCGAACCTGTAAGAATTTTCTGACATAAAAATCAATGCACAATGAAAGTGCAACTTTAAATATACATACATGCTGCTACAGGAGGAGGGACAGAGGAAGGACCAGCAGCTGTAACAATTTAAATGGCATAAAAATATGTATAAATAATACACAAATAAAAATACAACTTCAAATATACAATGTACACGAATATAAATAATGACTATACAAATACTTACAAATTGAAATATACATACCTAGTACTCTAGGATAGGGAGGTGTAAACTCACCCGAACTTGTAAGAATTTTATGGCATAAGAATCAATACACAATGAAAGTACAACTTTAATATACATACCTACTACTACAGGAGGAGACACAGAGGAAGGACCAGCAGTTGTAACAATTTAATGGCATTAATATATGTATAAAAATGACTATACAGATACTTGCAAATTGAAATATACATACCTGGTACTCTAGGTGAGGAGGTGTAAACTCACCCGAACTGTAAGAATTTTATGGTATAAGATCAATGCACAATGAAAGTAGAACTTTAAATATACATATCTGCTGCTACAAGGAGGGACAGACGAAGAACCAGAAGCTGTAACAATTTAATGGCATTAATTATGTAAAATAATACATAGAAAAATACACTCGGAAAATATACATACCTGATGCTTGGAACAAACCCTCCTACAGCTGCTCCTCCCAGAACTGGAGCCCGATCGTGCTCCACGCACCATATCTTCATAGGGAACATAAAAAATTAATGTTCATTAGTCAATTGCTTATATTGAAAGTTGGCTACTTTAATATACTAAACAAATGTGAAAAATTCTACCCATTTTTAATTGATATCCATTTCCTCCTCAGATGATGACGATATATCTAATCAGCCCCATCTTCATCATCATCTTCACATTCATCACTGGTATATTCCTCCTCCTCATCAGAACTTTCACATTCAATATTTTTACCTTCCACTACTCCCTTTTATCTCACGTGGATCGACTTCTTCGACCTCATTTCCTTGAGACAAGGAAATTGGCGCTTCAGATTCGTCTTCTCCAATATGAGCTGTCAACTCTACATTTTCAACCAAGTCTTCTTGAAAGAATTCTGCGTTGACCTCTTCAGGTGTCTGATCAGTCATGTCCAATTCATAATCAGGAATAGTCTTGACTTAACTCTGCAAACTACCCACCAATCATTTCGTTCTTTGTTTGTAGATGATGGATAGCTTGTATAGTACACCTGCTGGGCTTGTGTGGCTAAAATGAATGGCTCATAAGTATTCAATTTCGACTTATGTTTAAGCTCGACAATCCCATGCGTTGTGTCATTTCGAATGGAATTCGGATCAAACCAATGACACTTGAACAAGAATATATGATTGTCTTGTCCTAGATATTGCAACTGTAAGATCTCCTCTACAATACCATAGTAGTCATATTCACTTTCATTGTATGTACTTCCTTTAACACATACGCCACTGTTCATGGTAGATTTACTCTGCCATAGTTTTTTGTATGAAATCTATACCCATTCACAATAAATCCAGGATAGTTCTGTGCAATTTTCGATGGGCCATAGGCTATCTGACGAACTCTTTCATCAGTAATTAAACCTTGTTCAACCTGCATATAGAGAATACTAGTTAAAAAGTGAACATAACTTATCTTGAATACTCTTTGACCATGTACACTTACGCGTTTTCTTAGCCATAAGCCAATGACTTCTCTCGTTCTTTTTCAACCTCATAATCAGTGAGATGTGGATTTCTTTGAATTATTTCTGAATCAAATTGTCTGCAATATGAATAGAAGACCACCTTCAATAGCTAGAATAAGGAAAGAAGTTATATACACAATAAATGTGAGTTTAGCACTTACTCAACATAACACTCTAGCTCATAACAATTTAAAAGAATATATATCTCTGCAGCGCATAACTCTCTGTCATCCAGCATGCGAGTTGAAGAACGTCCGAAGGCACATCCAGATGATTAAATATGGAGAGTCGATCTGACACACAGATTCCCCCCCCCCCTCATCATTACGTGGAGGTTGAGTACGACGAGTTTGTATGTCGCTTCAAAGTACATCGAACAAAGTTTGAGATTTCCTCCATAATGTATGCCTCAGCAATAGAACCCTCCACTTTTGCTTTATTTGGACTTTCATTTTGAGGTCATGCATACACCTACATCAACAATGTACAAGACAAATAGGAAACGTATCATATATAGGTGCAATTCTAAAAAGAAAAAAGTTAATATTTGCATATACCTCTCAAATGGATACATCCATCTATATTGTACTGGCCCTCCGACTTTAGCTTCATATGGTAGATGTACGAGTAAATGCTCCATCGAATCGAAGAATGCAGGAAGAAATATATTCTCCAACTTGCATATGATGGTGACCACATTCTGTTCGATAGTTTGCACATCCTCAAGCCTGAGTTTTGATGCACACAAAATCGTTAAAAATCGACTCAGCTCAGACAATGCTCCCATAAAGGCTTTGGCAACATGTCACGAAATGCAATAGGTAGCAACCTTTGCACGGACACATGGCAGTCATGACTCTTCATTCTATATATTTTTCCTCACTGACATTGACAGAACGAGCAATATTAGACACATAACCGTCAGGAAATCTCAACTGTTTCAGCCAGTGACACACTTCCTTACTTGTCCTCCTTCAAGACATAAACTGCTTTTGGTTTATTGATTTCCCATTTACTTCAACAAGTTCTAACTCTGGACATTTACAGAGCATGGACAAATCCAAACGTGCATTCTCGTTGTCCTTTGTTTTACTTTTTATGTCCATAACAGGGTGAACACATTATCAAAGATATTTTCTCGATATGCATCACGTCTAGATTGTGCCGCACAAGAAGAGTCGACCAATAAGGTAGCTCCTAGAAAATGCTTCTCTTCACCCAGTTGTGCTCCTTCCCAAAAACATGAAAGGTGTCGAGTACTGCCCATCAGTTGTGTGATATCTGGCAAATTTTCTACACGTGCTGCCATATGATGACCGACAGCCTCTCGAATATAAGTTCATCTTGTTCCATTCCGTTCTTTAGGAATGCATCTTTTTGTCTTCTGAAAGGGTGATCAGCTGGTAAAAACTGTCGATGTCAATCAAACCAGAAGGACTTCCCACCATGTTTAGTACAAATGATTTGGTATTATCCATACAGTAAGGACATACTAGCCTCCCATGTGTGTCCAACCAGATAGCATTCATATGTAGGAAAATCACTTATCGTCCACATCAATGCTGCCCTCATGGTGAAATTTTGCTTTGTAGATGCATCATAAGTATTGACCCCCTCAATCCATAATAATTCAATTCATCAATCAAGGTCTGAGGCAGATGTCTATATTTTTTGTAGGACTTTTCAGACCAAGAATCAATAAAGACAGGAACAAATTCTCTCGCTTCATGCATATGCTCGGAGGAAGGTTGTATGGTGTCACAAACACTGACTAGCTGGAGTAGGAAGCAACTGAACCTCCAATGGATTGAATCTGTCAGTGCACAAACCAAGCCTCACATTATGCGACTCCCTTGAGAAGAAGGATGATGGCATGGTTGTTGAAATGAGTCCAAGCTTCGCATCTGCAGGATGAGTCATAATATCATCGTCCCGACATACTCTTTCTGCATGCCACCTCATATGTCGAGCTGTCTTTGAAGACATATACATCTGTGCAGTCTGGGAGTAAGCGAGAAATATTGTCATTTTAGGAAAACCACTTGCTGCCAAACTGTGCATTCGATCATGCAACCTATATAACTAACCATCAAAAGATGATTAGCTGTCTACTTTAAATTTGTTCTAATAGTTTCCATGTAGCTGATATACAATGGTGGTTGTCTTATGATAATTTACAAGTCTCTGTGTGAATGTTATTATTCGTATCTCCTAAAAGTGTAGGTCTTCCCATGCTTAACCAACTAATATAGCCAGGTCTAGAACATATAAACTAAGGGTGGTTGGATATCAGGTTGGCAGTTGGCTGATAATTTTTGCCCAAGTCATTCGACCCAATGTGATTTGGCTAGATGTTGACAGCAATGATCCCCAACTCCAGTTGCCCACTAGATCACCTGGGAGTAATGACCGCTCACATGCTTTCTCCAATGTTTTTTGGGATATATATTATATGTAATTTACTATGTGGTATGGAGTTCATTTCCGTCTAATTTATGAGAGGTCTAAAGCTTTTGGAACCATCTATAACGCTGTGATTTTTCTCTGTAGGAGTGGGGAGATTTCCACCAGCTGTTTGAACAGCTGTGCCTGGGGATGGCAGATTTGAGACATTGTCCTCTCATGCAATGCTACACAACCATGCCATTGTTTGGATAGAGAGAGAGAGGCACAAAGCACATAGATGTAAGTCTGACCTATATACATTCATATACATCAAAACAGTCTTATAATATGAAAGCTCCCTCATCTACTTGACAAATATATCTAGTTCTTGGTTAAGTTTTCTACTGAGAAAGGGTTACAATGCAAAATTTCAAATAATCTTGAAAGATAAGGTCCTCAAACATTCATATGAACATGCTTTATTTTGGGTTTAATCACACAAATTTGAGACATGCCTGCTATATCACATCGAACACACTGCTTCATTTCATGATAAATAACAGTGTGTGAAACTGAACCTAGCATTATTCCTATTACTATATGAATCATCCTCTAAATTGTGTGACTGTGTCACTATAAGCACAGTGACCACAGTCATGTGACTGTGTCACTGAGAGACAGTCATCTGTGACTATGTAAGCACAGTCATGTGACTGTGCTTACTGCTAGAGATGAAAGGGAGGGAGGGAAGGGAGGACTGCCCGATTGTGAGACGGAGAGTGAGAGAGGGAGGGTGGGAGCAGGAGAGCAGGGAGGCCGGAGGCTCTACTGGAGATGAAAAAGTGAGAAAGGGAGGAGCAAGAGGGACTGGGAGACTAGAGAGTGAGAGAGGGAGGGAGGGAGCAGGGAGGCCGGAGACCTCCGGGAGATGAGAGAGTGAGAAACAGAGGGAGGGATAGGGACTGGGAGATGAGAGAGTGAGAGAGGGAGGGTGGGAGCGGGAGAGGGAGAGCAAGGAGGGGTAGAGGAGGATAGGGGGCTGCAGGGGAGGGGGGGAGAGGAGGAGGGGCGGCAGGGAGGGAAGGAGGAGGAGGGAGCGCAGAGGGGAGGGGGTGGAAGAGGAGAGGGGGGCGGATGGGAGGGGGGTTCCAGCGGGTTGGGGGTGAGAGGAGGAGGGGAGGGCTGGAGGGAGGACAGGGGCCACAACGGAGGGGGGGCCTTCCGGTGGGTGGGGGAGGGGGGGAGAGGGTGCGCAGGGGAGGTGGGGCCTTCTGGCAGGTGGGGGGGGGGGGGGGGAGGAGGGCAGCAGGGGAGGGGGGGTTCCGGTGGGTGGGGGAGGAGGGGGGGGGGGGGGGGGTTACCTGCAAGCGAGCGGCGGCGGGGGTGGTGCTGGCTCTAGAGGCAAGAACGACAAGCTCGGGTGGTGCCAGGCGATGGCCATGGCGACGGCGACGAGAACCGGTGGCGGGCATCGGTGAGGGGGTTCTGGCATCGGCATCAGCGACGAGAGAGAGGGAGAGAGGAAGAGAGAAGAGAGGAGAGAGGAGAGGTGGTCATCATGTGGGGGGAGACAAAAGTAAAGAAGAAATAGCGACTGAACAAGTTCGGTCGCTATTCAGTCGCTAACACCGCCAAACTGTTGCGACTGCCATATATCAGTCACAATTCGGTCTCGGAATTGTGACTGAATTGTGACCGATAAATTTCGGTCGTCCAAAATCCCTCGTAGAGGCGCCAGGTGAAAAGGTTTTAGCGACTAATAGTAATCGGTCCCTAATCGGTCACTAAATAGTGACCGATTAGCGACTGAAAATAGTCAGTCGCAAACTTTCTTCCATACCCGGGAGGGGAAAACGTGAATCCTGTGACTGAAATATGATCAGTCACTATTAGGTCACTAATTAGTGACCGATTAGTGACAGAAAATATCAGTCGCAACAAGTTTCTTCCATTTTCTGAAAATGAAAAAATTCAATCACCGAAAGGTTAACAGTCACTGTTTGGTCACTAATCAACTGATAGTGACCGAACTGAAATCGGTCACTATAATAGTTATTTAGAGATCGATAAATTTTGGTCCTAATTTGGTCACTAATTAGTGCCCGAATAGTGACTGAAAATATTGGTCTCTATTTTGGTCTCTAAACCCATTTTTTCTTGTAGTGTCTAAATCTCTCTATCTGAATATATGAGTCTGTGACGTTTGTTCAACCTTCAGCTCCTAATATAGCCTTCAAGGTCTTTGTTTCCCATTGGAATATAGTCATTTCAATAGAATTTTAACGTTGTGAGTTGGAAGATAGCTTGAGAGGTTCATCTTTAGATTTTGAGCTTCTCAACGGCTTCCTAGCTATATGGATAGCTGCATGGTTCTGGAGAGCCGCAATAAATGTCTGCAAACACCATACCAAAGCAAATACCTTTCTCTTCCCCATGGTTAGACTTATAGAAAATAAAATATTAAGTGAAAGCAAAAAGACGAAGTCAATGAAAGGATATCTATCTGTTCCAAAGAGAAAGTTTGTGCTTAAAGAGTACTGGGATAGGTGAGTAGTCAAGGAGGTATGGTCACTTGCTTGGCACACATTACACCTACAGATAGCTTTTCCTTAAAAACTAGAAACTTGTCAGTTTGAAAGACACTTGCAGATATCTTGTAAAACAGATAGCTACTTGGAAACATTCTAAACATTAGTACTTCATATATGTTCTTAATGAAAAATATTAAATAAAAAATGTATAGAACAAGAAAGGACAAGATCTATAATAGATAGACTAAAAACTAGATTGCATAAGTATAATAAACAATACAATGAGATAAGATAATAAGTTTCAAATATCTATATATATATATATAATATTGTAGACACGCCAATTTTCCCAAAATGGACAAGTTTAAGGTTGCACTGTAACGCCTCAAAAGTGACGTCTTAAGTTAACATTTTAAGTAATTTTCCTGTTTTCCTACTTCTTTTAGGGTTTTTTTTAGGGTCTTAGGAAAAGTAGGAAATGTCAAAAATCCTGGGAAGGGGTTCTGCAGACCTACTTGAAATCGCGTCAGGTACAGCCGACGCTTTCTTAGGCACTATATACGCGACGGTCGAGATGACGCGTTTTTCTTACCGCCTTTGTAACAAAGCACATAACAGCGGATAAAGGCGTCCATTTGACCCGCCGCGATTTAAAAGTCAAACGATCCGTCCGTGTCAGAGCACGCACGCCCTAACACATGGCAGGGGGCATGTCGCAGCAAGAAAATGCGTCGTTCCTGTACGACGTGATTCTTAGCCGCCTAACACACCATGCCGCTATCAGGTGTCAGACGGTTGTCAGAATTACAAATCGCGACCAACTGGCCCGCCGCGATTTTTAAACTGCCAGCGGTAGTAGTTAATCACGACGCTCTAGATGGCGCGTTTTTGAACCTGAATACGGTCATGCCTGTCAAATCAATTTGACTTTATAAATCGCGGTCATAAAGCCGACGCGATTAGTAAATATCGTCGGCGCCCGTAATCATCATGTTTTGGCAGATTGATGGGACATTAAGCGGTTGTTAATCGCGGAAAGTCAGGCCGACGCATTTAAGCTCTTTGAAGGCGGCGACTGTTCTCGACGCGATTTTCCCCAGCATTAAGACTTCGCGCAGAAGCCCATCCCCAAGGGGATCCGGCCATTTTGTTTTGGAGGGGGGTTTTAGAGAGAGAGAGAGTGAGAGTTTAGAGAGAGAGAGTGAGGGTTTAGAGAGAGAGAGAGTGAGGGTTTTAGAGAGAGAGGGTTTCTTAGAGAGAGAGAGAGAGCCTCATCCCCAATGGCGGACCCCTGCACGTGCGACGTCTCCGCTTCCGGACCCTCGTCTCCATCGTCTGGACGATCCCGTGGTGCTGTACGCGACGCTTCAGAGCGCCGGACGATCCTCCGTTCTGATCCATCCACGTGGAGACGTCGTCATCTCAACCATCTAGAAGCGGCTTCCATCTCATCCTTCTCTCTTCCCCCCCCCCTTTTTTCTGGGGGTCTTTTTAGACAGTACACACACACACGTGCATGTCTTCTCTACCTACTTAGGGGTTTTGCATTTTAGTCCCTAGAAGGTGCGTTCGCACCCCTTTTGATGCCTTTTCTATAGCCTTCTGTTATTTTCATTTACTACATTGCTGTTTAACCCGTTCGTTCGTCCTTTTATTGTGTCTGTTTGTCCCAGGTACCGAGCTGAATCTCTTTCGCCAGCCCGGCCGGTTGGAAGAGGAGGGTAAAACCACCGCACCACACATCCCGATTCTTTTCTACGGGGCAGAAAGGTACCACGTCACCTTTTCCTACCCGTCCTCACTTTTGGTGCTTTTAGGAAAGTACCTGGCGATCGCGATTTTATTGATTTTCATTGTCATTCTCTCCGCTCATTCCCGTGTGGAGACGATCGTTTTTTCATCCTTTTCGGGACGAGAAAATAACCGCATCTACATATATATATATATATTATATATATTATATATAATATATATATATATATAATATATATATATATATATATATATATATATATATATCTATATATGATTTGTTCACCACAATCAATTTCACAAAGGATTATAAAGTCAATCGAAATAATACTACACCAATCACTGTGCAAAGCATCATCAATCGATATATAGAATAGCATCAATCGATATGTCATCAATCGATATGAAAAACTATGTTTATAACACCAATCGGTAGAAATATAGAAGCAAGCAATCAATGTTTGTTTAAAGGCAATCGATATGAATGATGGCAATCGATATGGAACTTAATGATAATCATATGCATAACAGTAATCATTGTGAATGAAGAGAAATCGATGTTCTTAAGGCAATCAATGTTTTAAACATAACATCAATCGATGTGAATAAAGAGCAATTGATGTTTTAAACATAATAGTAATCGATATAGAGCTTCAACTTCACAGAAGTCGTAGTGAGACATCGATTGCTAACCTTTGTTCATCAATCGATACCTAACTTTGACTTCACAGAAGTCGTAGTGAGACATCGATTGCTGACCTTTGTTCATGAATCGATATGCCACTTCGACATTTCAGGAGTCAGAGTAAGACTTCGCAGATGATCTTTGTTCATCAAGCGATATGTCACTTTGACTTTTAAGGAGTCGGAGAGTAAGACTTGATATATGTACTAGTTGTGGACTTAGAAATTTACTGGAGATATATAAGTGTTAGTGGAAAAAAATCTTGTGTTGACACCTTTGACTATGAATGGTTGTACAGTATAATGCATGCATGTCTTTGACTTAACACATCAAATACATCAAATACAAATCAAAATGAATTTGTTTATTACATGAAAAAGTTTTAGTATAACTGAAATGATTTTATCATAATCAAAACAATATGCATGCTATTGTAAAAAATAATTGCATAACATTTGGGACCCCTATCCTCGTAAGCCTATGGATGGAATATTGTAGTACCCTAAAAAATTTAAAAATACAATAAATGATAAAAAATATAATTATATATATATATATTGGATCGAAAGTAGAAGTTAAAAGTAATGGAATAACAAGAATACTATTGAATTGACAATATCCATTAATTTCAAAAAGGGAATCCCCATAAGTTAAACCCATTAAGTAGAAATAAATGATGGGCTTTAATAAGTGGTTCTATAAAGTTATTGGGCTAAAATAGGAGTTTTAAAAAAATACAATAAAAGAAAATATTATAAAATTCGCAACCCTATTATTCCCTAATTAAAATAGGGGCAATCTCATAAAATAAAACCCAAGAAGCCAAAAACAAGTGATGGGTATTACTAATTGGTCCATACATGAGCTATTGGGCAAAAAACGAGAGTCAATTGATGGATTAGAGATAAATAGGTCAAAATTCGTACTAAATATTAGAAAATTAAAAAGGGTCAAGTTAATCACTAATATGACTCATAAAAATCTTAAAAAGAGTCATAACCCTACCCTAACTTGTTAGCCACGTAATTGGGGAGTCCTATCTGACCCAAATAGGAGGATTTATGCTAGGAAATGCTAGATAAATATGGAAAATTTGGAGTTGGAAGAAGAATTAGAGTTTTAGAATGACTCTTCAACCCTAAAGCCTTAAATAAACCCTCAAGCCCCTCATGGCCGACCCTAATATCCATCTGAGATCTCTTAGACGTGGGAAGGAGGCTAAAGAAGAAGGAATTCGTGGAGGAGAAGGGTCGAAGGGAGAGCTTCAAGCATTCTTCACACCCTTAAGCCCTAGAGTTTACATCATCCAAAGGTAGGCATTCTCACAAGCAAAACTCAAGTAAACCGTCTGTAGACTGTTCATGATCTCAGGAACAAAAGATCTCTAATTTCCCCAATTTCTATTAGGTCAATCTTGTTAATTTCATGTTTGAAGTTCTATTAAGAACATGTACTTGACCCCTCGTATTCTCTTTAAATCCTTGTGTGTACTTGATCCCATGGCATGAAACTTTTACTGTACATGTTACATGATGTCAAGAACCTGTTGACATATTTTTTCCCAATTTTTATTAAGTACTCTTTTTGAATTAAATCCTTTTTTATCACTGTGTCATATTTGTGGTTCCTCATGATGAACCTGATCATAGAATATTGATTTCATGATAAGATTTTAATTTCTCTATATTGTTGATACCCTTGCAAATCTAGTTTTATTTAAAACTAATTTCATAATTTTTCTTCAAGTATACGATTTGATATTAATTTTTAGAAGCCCATGTGTCAAGCCCTTGGAGGACTAGACTGCAATCCAAGGTGCTCCATTTCCCTTTTGGGGCTCGGGCAGGATCCCTAAGAACGCGATAGCCCGATCGGTCGCATTCTCAATCGGGTCGTGGCATAAAATCACGTTGCGTTATTAACGCGACTGTCCACTGCGTCGCGTCTTCCTGTTTTGTTCTGATTGTCCTTAAAGCGATCGACCCTTACGCCGCGACTATGTGGTCACCAACCATTACCCCCTACCGATTGCCTTGAATGCGTCATACATGACCGTCACGACTATGTACCGATTGCCTTACACATGACAAGTCACCCCGTCACCTTTCAATTCCTCAATCGATTGCCTATTTCTATTCTCTTGAACGTGACAGACCTAACCATCACGATTTGAACGCGATCGATACCGACATCGCATTTTCACTGAGTATTTCCAAAACCCTAATATTCAATTTAATGGTGTAATTCATGCTCTATAAACATGATAAAATGCTTGTAATGTTCTATGACGAACAATAACATCATGTTAATTAATTTTCATTAATATCCACATGATTTTCTTATTTAAAAGACATGTTCACGACTCTCATATGCTATCTTGGATTCTCTCTCACATGCACACATCAAACATGAATTTTTGCCATGAGACCTTACAGAAACCACCTCAATAATATATCTAGTAATTAAGTGCAAATATTTCATGTTAATTTTGTTGGTCCACGTAGAATATGGCAGCAAGATTTCTAGAGGGGGAATGAATTAATTGCTATAGAAATTACAACTTAAAAACTTTGATTAGTGAATGTGTTAGTGTGTGATAGAGAGTAGCAGTGCGGAAGAAAATTTAAACAATCACACAAATGAACACAAGAAATTTTATCTTGGTTTGGTACTTCACAAAAGGAAGACCTACGTCCAGTCCCTAAGCAAATCTTGGGATTTCACTAACCGGGGTACAATCCCCCCAAGGATATACAAACCCCCAGCTCCCTGCTGGTCCTGTTCCTTTCTGAGTAGGAAGGAAACTCACTACTATTATAGGTCAAGAAGCTAACTTCTTGGAATAAACCCCAGTGTGGTTCTGTTGGAACAAACCCCAACTTGGTTCTGCTGACACTAACCCCAGCTAGGTTCTTCTCTTAAGGAAGTGCTAAGAACAGTCCCTTAGCTAGACAGAAACTGCCAGCAACCCCACTGGCCTTCTCTTCACACAGGAAGAGGCATACTGTATACAGTCCTACAGTTGGACAGAAATCTTTCTTAGAAAAAAAAAATTGACTGAAAGTTGCACAAGATGCACACTAACTCAAGAGCTCTTAGTTGAAAGACTCTCCCCAAGTTTACAATGAGCATAGAGAGAGTGAAGAGAGGAAAGCTTGAATGCTTGAAGACTTTGAAAACTTCTGCTTTGAAAGCTTCTCTTGAAAGGGCTCAAGCTCTTCTCTCTTTCTTTGAGTGTACGTGGCGTTGAGGCTTCTCAGAGGATGTACACTCTTTGAATGATCCTCAGGAAAGCTCTCTTCGTGTTCATTAGCTTTGCTTCATCTATTTATATGAGCAGCTTTAAACAAATCCGTTGAAACTCTTGTAGTCGTTGCTCATCCTCTTTTCATCTACTCTTCTTCTTCTTCTTCTTCTCTTTCTTTTCTTCTTCTTCTTCTTCTTCTTCTTCTTCTTCTTTCTGCTCTTCTTTCTTCTTCTTTGCTTCTTCTTCTTCTTCTATCTAATAGACACTTGATGTGTCTAACGAATGCTAACAACAGGTCCAAGATATTTTGACTAGGAGTAGAATAGTCTTGCAGACATTTAATACATGGAAGAGAATGTTAGACTAGAAAAGTCTTCTGACAGATAGCCCATACCTTCTTATGTGCAAGTCCATGATTTCTGCTGACAATATCTTACCTACCCTGAAGGATAGACAGGAAGAAGATATTCAGTCAAACAAAGAAATAATAAGATAGGCATGTGAGGTACATTTGAATTTTTAGTTGCCGCCACAAACATTTTGAAACTTTTGAAATAAGAGGCAATCGATGTATCATAGAGGTAATCGATGTTTAAGTTAAAAAGGCAATCGAATGTTTGACTGGAGTCGATGTAAACATAATCCATGTTTGTGAGTGAATCGTTGTTTTCAATGAAGTCGATGTTTTGAAGTCGATGTTGAATAAAATCGATGTTTAATGAAATCAATGTTCAAAGCATAATCGATGTTTAATGAGAGTTGATGTTTAAACAAAATCGATGTTCAAATAGAGTTGATGTTTAAACAAAATTGATGTTCAACTGAAACGTAATCGATGTTTAAAGTGAAGTCGATGTAAAACATAATCCATGTAAACTTAGAAAAAATTTAAAGAAACCAGTAGCTGTTGACAGGCAGGTTGCATCTGTCGACAGCCCAGCCATTGATTTAAAAATACGGTTATGGAAGACACATATGCTGCAGTACTTGTGGATAGTCGATGAACATGTGTTGACAGCCCAGCCGATTGCAATCTGGAGTCGGAGTAGGAGTCGGAGACTAGAGTCAGAGACTGGAGTCGGAGACTAGAGTTGGAGACTAGAGTTGGAGACAGGAGTCGGAGACTAGAGTCGGAGATAGGAGTCAGAGACAGAGATGGAGATAGTATGATATACAGTATGTTGTGGACTTAGAAAAAATCTTCGAGCAATAGAAGAACATATGTACTATCCAAATATAGTGTTTATAAAATACATGCTTCTATGATACTATTGTAGTGTGTTTGAAGATTATATATGCAGATGGAATGCATGAGTTTCATATTGACAACAAGACATGAGATAAATATAAGATTTATTTTAGTCATGAGTTTTAGCTATCACCAAAACATGAGATAAACAAAAGAGTGGTTCAACAAATTTCTCTATTATTTTAATGGACTTGTCTTCATTTTATTCGCTTGATTTAGATATCATTATTGTGCCCCTCTGCCTTCGAGCACTCAAGGCGAACGGGCAAATGTTTCTATACACCCTTTTCATGACTTGGATGGACTCTTCATTTGGAATACTCCTGACTGGACCAGGAAATCTTTATCAAGGCCTCCGTAAGACGCCTTGGCTTTGGCGGACATCCATTGCCGACAATCAGGTTGTACCATCAATACCCATGATACCTTTAGGGATCAGTATGATCCAACAGTCTTAAATTTCTCTCTTACTTGAGATCACGTCGGACCTCCAGACTATGTTTGTAGTACGGCCAGTGGGCGGTGTAATCACAGGGATTGGACTCCCCTCGACACGGACATGGATGCTAAGACTAGTAGCATAGAAAATAGGATGTGATTGCCACCTAGCAAGTCGCCTAAGAATGAAAATGAGATAATGGCTGACTTAAACTAGGAAAAGGAGAGAGACAGAAATCCTGGTGTCGCGGTCGCCAGGGCGCCGCGATAGACTGATGTCGCGTCAGCTTTCGTCGATGCTTCTATGGTCGCGTCACCCTCGGCCGTCGCGTTCTCTGAATGCAGGAGAAATAAGGTAAGGACCCTCTTCTCGTCCTCTAGCCGGCCGAGAACCAGAGCTTCTCGTAGATTTCACCTGCTTGCTTGCCAACCAAAGAAAATCACAAAAAATGCCCTATTAGAATACGTGAAGCATAGTATCTATTCTAAAGATGAAAGACAATGGAGAATCATGGTGGGAACGCACCTGGGGTGGTTTGAACCCCTATGGGTGTGGGAAAAAAACGTGGATGAATAGGGAATGTGCTCTATTCTAAAATAACACAAAAATGCATGTAGAAATAGGAGAATGGGAGGAGAAGAAACTGAGCCCCATTGGGCGACTCCCTGGCGTAGGTATGACTCCAAGGATGTGCAAGAGCTCCAGGAGATCGTCGGAGTCGCCCTCTTCACGTTCCGTGCTCCGTTAATGGTGAAATAGTGGCTTTAGGGAGTGGAATGTGAAGGGAAAATGGCAAAATGGGTGGCTGTGGTTCTAAGTATGGGTGAGAGGAAATTTCGGCAGCCCTTCAGGGTGGTAATGAGGCTCTCCTCGTCCTTGAGGAGGGGCCTTGCTTATAAAGAGCTTGGGATGAGAATTATTCACATTATCTCTTCAGAAATGATTTAAAAATCAAAATGGGAGATAAAACCTTATAAAAATCGGATGGAGAGTCCTTAGCAACCCCTAGGAAAGTCCCTAAGGCTAGAATCCCGCCCCAAGGGGCAGGGATAATCCTTAGGATTAAGTTGAGTTCATAGGAGGATAAATAGGGGGTAGTTATGGAGGCCAGAGGATTCGGTCATTGTCGCGACGTATCGTAGGGTCGCGACTAAGACGCGACGGCACGGGAGGACGCGACAGCATTGCCCACGTGCATGGATAATGCATGGGCTGTCGCGGCTGCCAGAACCGTCATGACTAGAGACGCGACGCCACGAGGCGTCGTGACAATAATCCAGATTATTTGAGAATTATCAGCCAACTACATGATAAGACAAGAGTTTTATGACCCAAGGACTCTCTCAAATGATAAATTTCGGGATTTCAAGGCATTTTAATGGCTTAAAGGGCTCAAAACAAGGCAAATGATGGCTCAAGGTGAGTGACCAAATAGGGGCCCACTAAGACAACAAGAAATGTGGTTCAACCCATTAGTCAAAACCGGTGTCTACAGATTGCCCCTCTTTGGCTTCCGCTTTGGCAGGGGAGCGAAGTGGAGGTGGAGTGGAGATGTCACAAAGTGATAGTGGAACGGAGATGACGTGGAGTGGACTGAAAAGTGGGGGCCAAGGTAAAGAGACACTCGATCTTAAATAACAAGCAATCGGAATCTTCCTGAAAGCCCCGAGTTGGTTGTTCGGGTAGAATGCAAGGAAGAGCACAAGTCTGGACGAGAGGAGAAAAGAAGAGGACGATCAACCCCTCGATTGAGAGGTACCCTAGCCGATTGCCTGCAGGTTTCGTTTTAGAAGGACATGTGCGTGCCAGGCAGGTAACTCATGACTCTATCCTGGGAGCGGTTCGCAACCAAAACGGATCAAAGGAAAGGGAATTTGGATAAGGAATCCAAACAGGGAAATTCTTGTCAATCTGACGGGAACAACTTACTCGGAGGCAAACCTTCCGATTCGGAGTGGAATTGGATTTCTTGTTTGGAATTTGAAGGATGATTGGGCACTCAACAAGAGCTCATCAATGGTCAAGAATGAGTCAGGAAAGTTCAAAGTCCTACATGATGCATGCTAGGCTAAAGTAAAGTAAAAGAAATCATCAAAACGAATGCAAAGAAAAGGAGAAAATAGAAAATATATCAAGGATAATATTGCTAAGCCAAATAAGAACGGTCAAGAGACTACCCACAACCGCAGTGCAGGCCTGAATCTATCATCCCCGTGCTTAACTAACTCAGCGGCCTGTCCAACGATTAACAATGTGTACCTAGATTATCATCGTTTTTGGTAAAGGGGAACTCAAATCCAGAACACATTGAGACCAGCCGGTCCCTGAAATGATATAATAGATAGAATACCATATAGTAATGCGAGGAATAGGGGAAGAAATACAATACCTGACTTACCTGTGACGAAGTCTTTTTTTGATTTCTGAATTTCTGATTTTTTGCTTTTGTGTTGTTTTTTTTTTTTTTTTTTTTTTTTTTTTTTTTTTTTTAGACCAAAACACAATGAGATAACAAACACAACAATTATAAATAAACAAACAACCTATATACACGCTCAGAGATGAAATCGGAAAGAACAGGAAACCGGAGTTCACCCTTATCCTAAGACATCTAGACTAATACTAGGACTCCTACACCTCTTCTAATCTTATCCTACCAACTAGTTTAAGGATTAGAGTGGGTTTCTAACTCTTAAGACTCTATAAATAGGGGGGTTGGGGATGCTAATCCCGCAGCTAACCCTTGGCATCCTCTGCTCTTCAAGCTCAAGCTCTCTTCCTTCTCTTGCAACCATGAAGAGGAATTATTCAGCGTTTGCAGAGATATCCCTCCCTACTCCGGCCCAAGGCTGCTAGGGAAACGCATGCTGATCT
>JACBKR010005254.1:0-19433 GCA_014218235.1 Colocasia esculenta | reverse complement strand
TTCTACTTCACTATCTCTGGTGCAAAACCCTCCGCTGAACCCCGTCTCTATTTATAAGCACAAATCTGTGATGGAGATGTGAGAGAGAAGTTGGAGCCTGCTACCAGGGAGTTCGAAGAACTGGCCTTCAATTCTTGCTGCACGCGGGAACTATACAAACACTCTTCTCCTACACGAAGGACAAGTGACCAAAAACGTCTTTCGTACTGCTCTCGTCTTCCTACTCTCATCTGGGTTGAGTAGAACGTGCGGTCACTCCCCGTTCAAACTTGCTTGCACATGCTACCGACCAGTACTGCATGTACTTCTATGACCACACATGTCACATATCCTATCTATGGCAGTGTGGATGCATGCAAAACCCCTCCATGGTTGGGCAAATCGATCTGTCGGGTAGCTTTAATCTATCTCCCGCGCGCTCACGGTGTTCTACTGATGCAAGCCGGATTCCAAGTCTGGAGAGAGAGAGAGCGCAACATTATGAGCGGACCTTAAAAATAAAATTATTTAGTAATACCGTTTTTTGACGTCACTAGATCTGTTTGTTTAGAGGTAAAAGTTCACCCAGGAAAACCGTTTCAAGTAAAATTTTATTTTTGTAAGTATTTGCATTTTGAAAAGTAAAATCGGTAAAACTACATCTTCAAAATTCTGGATTTTGGCATCCGCACCAAAAATGTGAAAGTCATTTTCCGGGGCATTTGAGCGTATGATCTTGGAAGCTATTACCTCACCATAATATTCCATGTGCTCAAATATAACTTTCTAACAAAATTTACATTTAATACTGTGTTGATTTTTCATTTTTTTAAATATTCTATTTACATAAATAACCAATGAAAACATTTCCCTAACAACTAAATGGACAATTAAGATTTTCATTTTCATGTAAAAGTTATTCCATGAAAAATGATTTTTCAATGAAAATATTTACTTACATCCAAATGGACCCTATGTGTTGATGTGGAGAATTCTTGTTATTCATGAAACCCATAGCAATAATTGTTACGATCGGATTTGATTGGTCGGATATTAAATCTCATATTTTATTGATCTACGAGATTTAGTTGATTGACCAATCAAATCGAGGCCGAACAACTTACTCATAGATAGAAGAGAAAGGTTTAGTACACTTTTTTATTATACTTTAAGTGTAATATGACTAGATAATAATTCATGTGGCATCTAACAATTAAGTTGCCACTTTATCACTCCTGTGAGTGGTGCCAGATAGATTTTTGCCTAATCATATTACACTTAAAGTGCAATACAAAAATACACTAAACTTTTCTCTAATTAATAGAAAAATTTTCTCGTTGAAGTGACAAGTTATAGTTTTATATTTCACATCATATTTTTTAAGAAGAACATATTTTTCTATATTTTTAATTTTTATCATTTTTACAATATTATTATATAATGTGACACATTATATGTGATGTGACACTATCATCTCTCAATGTATTAGAATTATAAAGATGTCAAGGGGAAACAATGTTTAGTTGTTACTAAACCGTTTTCCCTATTACAAGCCTCACAATGACAGCGATAAGCCCTCCTTGATTTTATTAATATATATGTTGTTTTCAATAGTTTATGTGACAATTCAAATATTACAATAGTACATATGCAATTTTCGTTTCAACTACGAGAAATGTTAGTTACTCAGGCACCCGTGTAATTAGTCGTCGTGGATTGGCCGCGTGGCTGACTTGATTAGTCGGCCACTACGTGAGTCTCACGAGGGCACGGTGTGGGGCCCACACAGCCGACCAATTAAATCGGCCGCGCAATCGATCCAGCTCATGTTAGTTACCCGGAGTGTCTGAATAACTAGTATTTCTCTTCAACTATATTTTATTTGCAAACAACTCTTGACAGAACCCGAGTTTTATCCTCAAGTCTAGAGAAAAGAATAAATAAACAAGAATATGAATCTATCAAAAAGATCGTGAGCTCCGTACGTATCAGTTTCCCATTTCGTTCAGTTGTAGATATGTTGTCATTAAATTATTGTTCCTCTTATTATATAATTAATTAAATAATTCTCACACTGCAAGAAATATATTTATGCATATGCCCTTTTCGACAAGTTCCATGAACAAATCCACCGCTAGCTGGCAGATTATGGCTAGAACATTGGAATATTTTCTTTCCTCTCTTTTTTTTTTCTTAAAAAAAACCAATATTCTCGGTGATAAAACTGCTGCCTCCAAGAGATGACCGTATTCTTGCAATTTTGCTGTTTGAATATGCCATTTATATATGTATTCGATATTTTTTGATATTTCTGCATGCATGATCAGAGCTTATCTACAAGTTATGTCTTTCTCTTTTGCAATGAAATCCACACACTTTTAATATATATAGTAATGCATCTGCAAAAGGCATACTATTTTATGTTTAATTTGCTTCTTATTACAATGACAATTTGAGAGACACAAGCATGGCACTCTGTATCATGTTTTTTTAACACATTTCCCCCCTTACGCGGACACGCGCACGCTCCATATGTTTGCACGCGCAAGCCACCAACCAGCCGAAGGCCATCTTCTTCCCTACCAAACCTTTTGACATGACCAGGAGAACTGAAGAGAAGTGGTCCTTTGGTTGGGCCGTAAAAGCACTATAACATGTTAAAGTAAAGAACAAATTTGACAGGACGTACTTTACAGCAAAATAAATAAGACGGTAATAAAATAGTCACAAGTAAGTGTTATTGTACGACTTCTCATGTTTCTCGCAAAAAAACATTGAATAAATTAATTAAAAAATTTTATTAAATATTTGACTGATTTTTTAGTTCTTAATAGAATTGTAACTTATTACAATAATATTATTTTCTGTTATATTATATGTTAAATCTCGTTACAATAAAGATCTCTCATATTACAATAAGAGATTATTAATTAATATTTGATAGAGATTTTTTAATTAATTTACTTAATATTAAACCTCAGAAGTAGTTTTCTGCAGCTTTTAAAAACGCTATTGACGTGATTGGTCTAATTCGAAGGAGGTTCCCATGCTTCGTGTGGTCAATCATATAGATGGGTCTCGAAGGGTGGAGATGAGAGAGAAAATTAATATTTCTTTTATTATCTAACTTTACTCTGATTTGTAAGATAGTTAATCTTAAATTTTTTTTTTTTGAGATCAACCTTTGAACGATCACGTCAATTAATATATCAAGTGACAGTTTGAGAATAAAAATAGAATTTGAATGTGTAAAGAGGAGTGATGAGTTAAACTGTGCTCGACTGGCACATATCCTACTCCCCTGTACTTGTGATTGTGGATTTTTTTTTTAAGTAGTTGAGAGATTAGATAAATGTGGAATCAGATATGGGATAGAACTTTATCTTCTTCATTTCTTTGCTATTCTTTTAGTCAAATTTAGTATCGAGATAGATGGAAAATAGAATGAAGATATTTTCAATTTATTCGATCTATCTTAATGTTAAGGACTTGGATTTGGGCTGAGCCCAACTCTAGGGCTTATGAGCGATCTTTTGTGATTCGTTTAATCTGAGGCACCGTTTGGGACGAAAGATTGAGCTGTTTTTGGTCCTGCCAAAACTTTGACATCTTCGAAGCAGAAACAAACGTTCCTAGCCGTTTTGGGAGTTTGTGCACCTCAGCTTTTAAAAAGGTGAGAGAGATAGACACATTTTTTTTTTTTTACTGGGCTGGGGTGGAAGCGGCTGAGGAGTCGTTTTTGCGGATTCCAGACAACTTTTGTGTTTTGTGTGACTTTTTTTTCAACTTTTTTTGGTCATTTCACCCAGTTCAATGTCAGAAGAACACTGTGAGCAGAAAGCGGCACAGATGACAAGGAGAAAAGTAAATCGATTTTTACGAATTTTTACTTTTCTCAAAGTCAGATCCAAACGGTGCCTAAATATTCATGGAGTCTTGTGCAACTTTTACAAATCTTCAGGATGTGAATTAGTCTCTGATTTCACGTTAGCAAAATCAGTGATTTAAGTCAGTTCTTTTATCTGTACGATTGTATCCGTAGGAGGAGGTTCATTAGAAAGAGTTGAGAGTCCACAATGGCGTTGCTGCCTCCTACACACGTATCAAATCAAATGGGCCGGCCTCGGTATGAATGGGTTCGGTGCATGGACTTCTAATGGGTCTTAATGGGTCACCAAGCCAAAGCAATTCTTGATACGGCTGTTCATACTTTGTTTAACCACAAATTCAAACAGAATCAATCGATTTGATTTGGATTGGACATTTTTTATTGTAGCTCAGTTTGATTTGATTTGAAACTCACAATTTTGATTTGATTCAATTTTTAATCTGAGTAAACTGATTTAACCCGAACCAAATCAAATTATTATTATGTCTATAAAAATTATATAAATTTCTACTTATTGTCTATATATAATAGTAAATTATTATAAGGTTAGGAATAATTTAGTCTTCTAAGTTAAACTTATTATTATATCTTACTATTTTCACATTTTCTTCATAAATATTATAAACATGTGCTTATTGATAAATAATGTATTAATAAAACTCTAACTATATTTCAATTTAAAATTAATCAAATTGAATTAAATCAGTTTGATTTTAAAAAATCGGTTCGGTTTATTCGGATTGAGAGTCAATTTCAATTTGATTTGGTTGAGAAATTTTTTTTTGAAACCAAGGTAAATCGAACTATGTTCTCCCCTAGTTTTTAGTGCACACTTGCATAGTATACATAGTTTCGGATCTTCACTCGATCAATCCAGAAGTACTTGTGGGATATGGGGAACAATAATATTGGACATGCATTGGCATAAAAGATGCTCTTTTTATGGAATTTGATCATATTCTAGTTTTCGTTTCCCATATCTAAACTATGGTTCGCTGTACTGTACGGATCAACTGGGTCGCTTCTCTGTGGCACAGTACAATATTGTATCATACCGTACTGTTATGATACAATGGGAAATGGGTTATTATTTTTTTAATTTTGTGACTTGATCAATATTTAAAATGATCAAATTTCAAAATAAAATGAGCAAAAAATAAGAACATCACATAAAGAGTTTGAAAATTTTAAGAAACTCTATTTAGTCATTCAAGTCAACCCAACATAATCATCTAGTACCGTGATCTATGCCGTCTTGGGTATACGAAGTGAATGTTAATTAATAATTTTTGGGGGTAATTTTCACTTGACTAAAATTATACTAAAATCATCTAATTGTATCATCTCTTAATTAGCTTATGTTTAAAATTTATCTCAGACATCATTTAGACCCCTTAGATATGTTAGATGTGGGGAAGAAAAAAAAGGGGGGGGGGACTGACCGTGCCATGCATGACACAGGTCGGCAGTACCACCATGGTATGACCAACCCTGATTTCGACATGATTTTGATTTTTGCGCACTTCGGTAGGACAACATCATGTTCTAAAAAAAGTCAAATTTGAAATCATCATAATTATAAAAAATATATTAATTCTAAAACTATAAATATTAATAATTATTGATACATAGATATATATTGAGATTAAGTCGACCTAATAGTTTTTAAGATAATTTTCACTGGATAAAAAATTAATTAAAAAATTAAACTAAAATATCATAATTTATATCATATCTTAATTAACTTATATTTAAAAATACATCCAATTAGATCATTTAGACCCCCTAAATGTGTTAGATGTGGAGAAAGAAATTTTTTTAAAAAAAGAAGGGGGGGGGGGGGGAAGAGAACCGACCAAGCTTGATACGAGTTGGCCGCACCGCCGCAGTACCAATATGTGAAGTCGCTATACAACACATACATTACTTCATGTTGGAGATCACAAGGATAACATTTACTGCAAATTTGGGTTTTTGCAGGTTTTATGAGTTAAAATTAATCTATACAACATGAAAACATCTACTACAAAATAATCCGATCGAAGCCATTCTTCGTTGGGTGGAGACATATTCCACCCCTTACATGAAAATTGCCAAAGATAGAACTTCCACTGGTCAGCCTGAGTCATTATAACTCGACTGGACCTCCTGATACATCCTAAGTTGACGAGCATAAATCACTCATCTCAGAGCATTGGTATCACCTTGGTCGATGTCTCGACCATGCCTAGGTCTTCCAGGCCTAGGTCATTCGCCCCGACGGGGTCCACGCCTTTCAGGTCGAGCCGGAGGAAGGGTCAGAGCTCACAGACCGTGTAACAGTCGTGCGTGATGTGGAGCGTGGCGTGCCCACGGGATTCTCGGGGATGTGACTCACGTAACGGCCAAAGCACCAGTCAAATAGGGTAACGTCCGAGGATCGTGCGCTCATTAACATCGGCCATTAAGACACGATCTATTTGATCTGGTCTACCAGTTATGGCCATGATCTGATGGATGTCACGGAGATCCCCTGCAAGATGCATAGGGTCGTCCAACAGTTATCTTGGACATGCTACCATTATAAAAAGGGCAGACATTATTCTACAGACACATGTACGCAATCTTTCACAGATTTCTCGAATAATTGACTTGTTTTTAAACTAACTTGAGTGTCGGAGTTTCTGTCCACCGAACTCTTTCTGTGATCTTACAAGTCAAGAGTTCTATTGCAGATCAACCATCTCGACGCACAGTATGAGCGGATCTCGTTACTCTAACAATAACAAAACCTACATCCACTCTGAAATCGTCTAGAAGATCTACATTAATCCATGTGACTTCTGCCACAAGAAATTGAGAAAATATTCCTCATGCATGCATATATGCGGACATGCCCGTCTAGAAGATCCTACATTAATCCATGTGATTCGGCCGCAAGAAATTGAGAAAACATTCCTCATGCATGCATATATGCGGACATGCCCATGCATGGCGTTTTTGTTCTTGTTGGGATCTCTTTCCACTCTGTTCCCCCGTTTGCCGCCGCTACCACATTCATGGACAAATGGTACATCAACATTGACGAATCGTTATATATGTATATTATGCTAAATGTATGCATACAAATTGCAATGATGCTGTCAAAGTGTCATCAATTCATCTCTCTTGGTGGTTTCTTATTTGATAAACAAAGTTGGCTCCCACCCTTTTGACTAGCTCTCTCGCAAGGAGCCTCCGAGTGGCAGAGTTGGTCATTGCCGGCCAATTAGATCCCTCCACCAAACATAAATTTCAATATATGATAATCCAATGACGAGGATAGATTAGGGCCCGGTCCTGTTTATTGCGCTGACCAGAACAATTCAACCACGTACGTCTGAGAAGTCGCCTTTCCTTTATACCCAACCCTCTGCATTAATCAAGCACCATTCCTCACATTGCTGCCAACCATTGACCAACCCTCAACACAACACTGTTCTCGTTCTTGCTCTTTGTTTCCTGCCATGTCGGGTTCCTTAGCCGCCAGACGAGCCTCCGCGGCAGTCGGGGCTATCGCCGCCTCGGCCGGCAGACGTCGTCCCACTTTCCCGAGGAGGGGGAGCCGAGGGTGGAGGTGGTCGAGCTCCAGCAGCTGGAGGCCGGGAGCAAGAAGACGGCCGCCAAGAAGGAGAAGAAGAGCAGCAGCAGCAGGGGGTCGAAGAAGAGCGGGTCAGCTGGGAAGGACGCGCAGGTGGTCCACCCGGTGCAGAGGGTGCTCGATGCTCGTCGGATGGACAAGGCCATGGCCAAGCCGGAGTTCGTGAGGTACCTCGCCTACGTGAAGGAGGCCGGCAGGTGGGACGGCGAATCGGACCACCCTGTCATCTTCTTCGACTGATATGTATCATCACCCTGTTAATTTCCTACCTGCTCCATCTCTCTCTCTCCATTCTTATCTTAGTGGGAGCTCATCAATCATCATATTTGTGATGTTTCAGTCTGTTTGTTCAATTCCTAGCTCACAGATCTTATGTACATATGGAAAGTGTTCTGCCTTATTCCCAGTAAAAAAATCTTCTCTCTCTCTCTCTCTGTTTCTCGCTCTTCCAATAGGGCATGTTCTGGTGGCATCAAAAAGCGTGCTATTCAGAAACCATCCAAGACAAATTAAATTCATATATAATAATCAAAATCATGCTTATATATGTGTTCATCTCAAACTAAACTAGTCCCCGGCGTCCGACCTTGTTAAGAATATAATATACGAAAAAAAGAGCGACTCTTTTTAACATCTATTTTTATTTGTGGAAAAAAGACAAGTAGAAAATCTATATATATTCAGTGAAAACTGTGGTCGTCTTACAAATTAGGTTATGATAAAAACCAGACGTAAATAATTTCACTACAAGAAAAAAAACTATTTAGCGACGGACAAATTTTGTCGCTATCTAGCGACGGAATAGCGACAGACTAGCGACAGAATCAGGTGCAGCTATATATTGGACGCTAAATTAGCGACGGACTGACTCCAGTCGCTACGCCGTCGCTAATGGCGACAACTTAGCGACCGAAAATTGTCGTCGCAAAATCTGTCGCTAATTTAGGCGACTTTTAATTTTCGCGACAACAAATTTTCCGTCGCTAATCCGTCGCTAAATGAGCAACAAATTAGCGGCCATCTCGCACTACCCTCGATGCCAAGACGGTTTATCAAAATCTATCGCTAAAACAGCGACGGATTTTATTTATCCGACACTATTCCGTCACTAAATAAATAAAAATATTATAATGACATTTATATATATATATATATATATTTTTACACTTGTATGCATTTTCATATAACAATTAACTAGAAAATGAAAATCACAATCACCATTCAACATAACAAAATCACATAAGTAATAAATAAAATTTAAACATTTCACACTAATTCAAATATCTTCTAAATATTTACCAACAAGTCACAAAATTGTTTACATAGATAATGAAGAAAATAACATTAAAAAAGTCAAATGATGAGACTCCAATCGTTTGCAAGATGAGTCTCTAAGTCGTAACCATCTACATCGCTGCTAGCCTGTTCTCCAACGACCTGCACGCAAAAAATAATTATTAGACATGTATAAATATAAAGAAAAAATAAGAGATTATTTCACAATACAAACTATAAACTTAAACCTAAATACTCTTGCCAAATTCTAACTGAGAGTGATTTGGACTCTATCAACTCCCACATGTCAAGTTTCACTTTCCACATGTTGAAATTGTCTACACTATGAAATAGAAGTAAAACCTAATACATTATGTACTCACCTGGCCGAAGCCTGCAGTAGATGGAGGTGGAGTTGGATGTGGAAATGCCACCCTCATCGCATGAAAAGCTGGGACAACTGTCCGATCAAACCAACTGTCTAACTGTCTGATAAGTGCACTACAGTAGTGGTCAGGGAGCTCAGTAGGCTGCTGTGGTGGTGGTGGCGACTGTGTATAGTTGTAGGATGCCGCCGAGCACCCTGACCATAGTAGAGTTGATGACTCCACCAACATCCATCCCAGTACTAAAAAAATTCAAATTGTTAGAATGCATTAGTTTAAAATGTTACGTTATGCCAAATAATAAGAAAAAAAGGCAACAATAAAATGAAGTTGCCTCTTTCATAGTGTTATGCCAAATAATCCAACTCAAGTACGACATTTCTTGCCCGGAAAGGAAAAGAACTATTTCTTACATCATCATTTGCCCCAGCGGCCATATTTATGAAGGATTCTTCCTTTGTCCTGAGAATGAACAACACGACGTTGAGCAGAAGTTATTTAACTCAACACAAAGATACAACAAAAAGAAATATGAAAGATACAGTGTTCAGGGTCAGTGCATCATCAGAACCACATCATGAGAGGGTTTTCCACTTCTTTGGGAAGTGAGATCCAGCATAAGTCCTCCCAAATTAGGAATCAATATCCAGATTCTACTCACCGTTTCAAGTTAATTTCCACAACCATCTCATCATCTTTTTAAATGCAAGTTTTAGAGAAGTAAACAACTTTGGACCTTAACTTGAAGTAGAGGGTCCAAGAATGTAGTCAAACTACTATCTGTTTTCGGACTTCTGAGCCAGTGAGCTTCTTCAGCAAACAACGACAAACAGGAAAGAAGGGTTTACCACTAATACTCTAAGATCATGTTTGGTATCGGGATAGATCGGGAATAGAGTGAGGATAGCCTCAAAATTTCAGTTTATCCTCGATCTATCTTAATACCAAACGGGCAAAGTGCAGGTACTTTGATTCACCAGCATTTCTTAAGATTGTCATGAGGAACATGGGTAGATGGCTATTCCAGAATTAAGTGCCACCAGATAAACAGAAAGAGTTCGTGAACATGTAAAAGAAAAAGTTCACACATATAATAGCACATACAAACGAAAGGCTATGCCACAAAATGAGGAGACTTGACTGTAGTATATACCTGTGGTTTTGAGTATCTATCATTTCTAGCTTTCCATTTGGCATGTCATCTTTGACCTTCGCCAATGGTGAAAAGAACTGAGAAAACAATAATGACGTCATTGGTTGAAACTTCACATAGACATATGCACTAAATGCCCAAGAGTGTGGTAGTTACCTGGTGCATTGAAATAAACACAATGGATATTCCCAACATAAAGTTTACTGTCAAAGTGTGACCAAATAATGCAGCAGAAGCTATGCCAGTGAAAATTGTAGCCACAGTGGATGAATATTTCTTCAGAATTGTGTCTGAAATCACATAAAAGTCTTCATCAAGATAACCAGTTGAGACACAAAATATAAACTATGAAAAGATGCCTGCAACAGCATGCGATATTGATAAATGAAGTAATAACAGAACAAATTCATTGCACGCTAAGATGTTCACCTGCATATTTGAAGAAAAAAGAAGAAAGGATGCCTTGGGCTGCATTGTTGCATATTAAAAGCATTGTAGCCTTTGAATGGCCCTGAAGAATGTCAAGCTACTGGGACCTGGAAAACCCAATATCGAAGATGTAAGCAACTGACTACAGAATCATAGCATGGTTTAAAAAATACTTCAAAGAGCAGTCCAAATGCTTTCTATAGCAAAGCATCCAAGTACAACTTGACAGTTGCAACACCATCTCCGGGGGGTTGTTCAAACAGAGGACCCGACAAGGCAAACCAAGCATTTCTAAACAGTAGAAAGAGAATCAAACCAAAATATTTTATTTTTTATTTTTTGGTAAAACTGTCATGCTTATTATTAAAATTTCTGTCCAAAAAGATCTTCTCAGGCTCACATGTTCCAGGTCAATTATGCCTCCAGATACAGATATCAATAAGAAGATAGCAGCTTACATTGTTGAAAATAAAGAAAACTGGAAATTTTCATAGACTGAGATATAAACATTTCCAGGCATTTCAGTCTGCTAAGAAGAGAGATATCCGTGGAGCATTACATGCAGAACCACTACAGAGAGGCCTAGAGCAAGTTGCACATTTTTTTACTACATCAGCAGTTATTTTCTGGAGCTTGTGGGGTTCTCTATGGCTCCAGACCTTCTGTAGTTTACGGTTCTTTATTTGACGAAGAATGTGTTGAGGGTAGTTGTCCTCAACTTTGCCATCTTCAGAGTGGTAGGTTGAGTGGTGCCTGTTTTGGGTTGAGGAACCTCTCTTGACCCTTTTGATTGCACTTCCTCTACTTGTTCTTTAATAAAACTAGTTGTACAATCCATCTTTACCTTTTTTGGACAAAGCACACCCTCCGATGGCCTCTACCTGAGTGGATTTTTGAGGTCAGCCATTCAGTTCAGATGGTGGGGTGTCCTCTCAGCCGACATGAATGTGAAATTTCATGTTGTAATTGATGTTAGGTAATCCTAGGTCTAACCAACCGACATGAATGTGAAACACAACAGTTTGCTTTTATGTTGGAATGCTGTAAGAAATCAAAGATATGATTTGTGAACTACCGAACTATACCTTGACTTGGTCTCTTTTGGTATTGTTAAGACATTCTGTAGAGCAGGCCAGCTGAATGTGGTAGGTGGTGCCATGATTTTTGGAATTAAGGAGAATGAACTTATTTTATGGAATTTTGTCCACCCATAGGGATTCTTTTTCATTGTTTATTAGTTGTATAATGGTTACCATATTTTATTTTGATACACTGCTTACATGCTGGATTTCTCTTGTTTTTCTCTGAGTAAAGTGGATTCCAGAGCTTAGACATTATGCGCCCTCAGTGCCCGTTATCCTTGTGGGAACCAAATTAGGTGCTCTCCTTCTTCCTTAATGTGCAATGTATTCAATTTATAAGGAATGTAATATGAAGGTTTTTTTTGTTTCTTTCATTCACAGAAAGACCAAGGGTATCTTGGCACTGGCAGGTTTCAGGATGCTGCTTGCAATCCTTTCTAAGGTTGTGCCTAGGGGGGGGGGGGGGGGGGGGAGGGGGGGAAATGGACATAGAATGATGCCCTGATAGCCGAATAGGTTTACTAGGACATCCCTGAATTGGTTCTGCAATCAGTTGGTTTCTACTTTGGAGCTTTGTATTGTGTAGTTTTCTTCCTGTTCCCTTCTGCTGCCTTCTCTGCTTCTTCATAGCCACTTTTTTCACCAGTGCCATAGCATAAGCTAGATAACAGAGGCGTGTTACTCGCAGTGGAGTTAAGTTCCAAAGCACTAAGTAGCAAGCATGAATCAAGCAAAAACAAACAGGGCACACTGCTTACAACTTTGACAGAAGAAATGACATAATCTCTTCCAGGTGGACTCAACACGTTAGAAGGTAATCTGATCGTGTAGAAACCATCCTCTTTCAAAAGCCTCTGCACAAATAGAACGGTATCCTTAACCCCTCCACAGAATACAGAATTATGATCAATAGAAGAGACATGAGATCCAAACGCAATAAATATACTCTGAAAGCCTCCTTCTCTGTGTCCGTCAGCGTATTCCTCTTAAATCGAAGCTTGGTGAGCGTCTGTTAGGAATTTAAGAAGAACACAGTTGAAAGACTCACGCAAAGATGAACAACCGAATGACCTCTTCTTGATATTAGCAACTAGCAAGCTCGGAAGCCACTAACATGGTCAGAGATAAATTGACAAATTACAAACACTTCGAACAAAAATAGTATCAAACCACTTCCGTTTCCACAAAAATAGTGCCGACTACTATACGAATACCATATCATTCAAAAACTAGGCAAGTAAACAAAGAGACAGGCGTGAAGCAACTAGATCGGGGGCAGACGGAACCTGTCTGCCGTGGCTGGAGGACTTGATCCGAGCAGTGAAGATCCCGGCGGGGGAGAATCCCGAGTCCCCGAGGGCATGCTCGAGAGCGAACTGCACGGATCTCGAATCCGGTGAAGAAGAGACGTCCGCGCCGGGCTTCGTGGGGGAGGAGCATCGGATGGGGTTCAGGTACTCCAGATCGGGGATCGCGCGCCCTCCAATCCGAACTCCTCGTCGATCTCGTCCATCGGCATCGAGATGATGAATGAAGGCTTCTACGGAGGGGGAGGGTGGGGGGTGGCAGGGTGCAGAGGGAGGAGGAGGCACAAGCGGCGGTGGGGTGAGGGTGCAAGGGGCAGAGGGAGGGGGGGGTCAAATGCCGGCGGAGGTGTCGGGGAGGGGGGGCACATGTCGGCGAAGGTGTGGGGGGGGGGGTGACGGGGACGGCGACGAGCAGGGGGGTGGGGGCTAGGGGGCGACGGAGAGAGGAGAGAGACTTACCGGTGAGGGGGGCGACCACAACTGGGCACTTGACGAGGGGGCGACGGTGACGGAGAGACGACGACGACGGGGCACTTGGCGACGGGGCACGGCGACGAGCGAGGGGTCGATCGGCGATGGGGCAACGGGGGTGGGGGCTCCAAGGCGAGGGGGCGACAGCGACAAGGGGGCGACGATCGCGGAGGAAGGGGGGAAGAAAAGAAAGAGGGAAATGGAGGGAGAAGGTTTCGAAGGAGGGGGAAAAGGGTTTTTTTCGTTTAGAATATAATAGTTAGCGACGGAATAGAGACAACAAAATTTCTGTCGCTAATCTGTTGCTAAATAGCGACAGATATGGCGACGGATATTTGCTGCCGCTAATCCACCGCTGAATTTTTATTTAGCGACAGAAATAAGTTTGTCGCTAATTTGTCGCTACTTAGCGGCAGATTAGCGACTAATAATTTCCGTCGCTAAATTCCGTCGCTAAATAAAAATTTTCTTGTAGTGTTTCATCACTGTTATATCGATCAATCATATGAGAGTTGAAAACCACATTATAGATATTGGTTTTATTTGGTCAATGGAGGGGGGCAAAAGGCAGCTTCCTTTAGGTGACCCTTCTCGGCCGGCCAGGTTTCAACCTACCCATATATGCCACCCTTTTGTTGTTCTTGTGCTTTATAGATCCTTTGGCATTACTCTGATAGCGGAATAGATTAGCCGTTTTGGAAGGCATGTTACTTTTTCATACGTGGTAAAATATTGGAAAATGATTTAATGATATTATTTTGTAACACATATATTTGACGTCATTTACGTGACATAATTTTAAAAATGTTAATGAGTGTGTTATGAAATTATTTTTCATAAATATATGGTTAAAATTTAGCTAATTTTAATTGGTGGTGTAAACTAACCAACATTATAAAAATTTACTTAGATATATGTCGAGATAAATCTACCCCACCACAGTGTACCCCATTTTTATTTTAGTACTGTACTGTTATAGTAACATAGCTCGGCTCCAGCCGAGGTGACCGTTGAGGCGCTTCTCGCCAGACGGAGCCGAGACAACCAAGCCGATGAATCCTTTTGAGGCGCGCTTGGCCGACGTGCGAAGCTGCTCCCGACCTCCCGACCTCCCGACCTGACTTGCAAAGTCCGCCGAGTGGGCTCGGCGGGAAGACACTCCGATGCTCAAGTTAGTCGCTAGCCGAGCAGAATGGCGTAGCATGGGGAGAACATCGTACCTTGGCCTGTGGAGTGTCTACCCTTATATAGTGTTAGGACACATATGTGTGAGCTGGACGAGCCGCCAATCTCGCTGGGAGTTATCGAGATTTCCGCCGGATTGGGTGCCGTTACTTCTGCTGAGTTGCGATGATCGTGGTTGCCACCTGTAGGCCTGATCGCTAAGATCGTGGCCTTAATGACTGTGACTTGCGGTTCCGTGATTCTCGGCCATTGCCTCATTCGCCTGTTGACCCTATGTGGGCTGCGATGGGGCACATAAGAGAACCGAGCTCTAGGTCGGCGCGACCCGAGCTTCGATGATCCGAGGTACAAGAAGGTGAGTTCTCGCTTGTTGGATTTGCAAGACTGCCTGTCCCGAGACGTACAGACCTGCTAACGTATAGCTAGGTGAGACCGTAGACTGGATGTCGGACAATGCCCTTTATGAGGTCGGCTGATCCGAGGCCGAGATCCGAACTGGTTCTCATCCGAGGTGAGGTTCATGCCGATCAGCCACAGCTGCTGAATGTCGGACTTTCCTTAGATGTGGTCGGCTATACTCGGGTTAGCCGACCTGCCTGGAACCCCCCGTAACACTGGCCCCCTAGGTTCAGGTCGGACCGTGATAGCGGGCCGAGGTGAAGCTATATCTCTGCCGAAACGTGTTTGCCCCGTGGCTAGCTGACACACGTGTCCCCGAGGGCGTCGTATGCCAGAGCCGCCGAACGTCGCTTCACCTGACAAGCCGTCTGTCGTCGCTTCGGAGACCGCGTTGTATCAGCGCGCCGGCCCGTCTCCCGAGCGCCATCATAGCGCCCCTCGCTTCCCGCGCTGATCAGGATCCGAGGGTCGGCCCTCAGCCCATCCTGTGATGACACTTGGAGTGATCTTAACCACCGACTTGAAAGTCGTTACCTGCCGTTGGATTCGATTGGCCCCCTGGCCCTATAAATACCGGGTCTGCCGCCGAACGATCGCCCTTGTTCTTGCGCACGAGCTTCCTTACAGACGAACTAAAACGTGCTGACGATTACCGTGCCGACGCCCGACGTCCAAGCTCCGATCTTTCCCGATTTTTGCTTGCTTCTCGGAGGTAAGCGATGTCTCTTCGAGCTCTGCGTCCTCTTCCTCTGGTCCTCGTTTTCGCGAGGGTTCGTCGTCTGGAGGTTCTCCTTCCGAGAACTCTCCTTGCTCTTCAGGGGTCGTTCCCTCTGAGGGGACGCCCCACTCTCCTCGGCTTGACGGTGAGCCGTTAGACCCATTCTGATGATTGCTTCATTGTTGATCCTGGGACTTACGTTCCTAAGATCCTTCTGCCCATACCTCGGGAGCTCGTTGGCCGGCCGACAACGTTGTCGATGCCCAATGTGAAACTAGCGACGAGACCCTCGTGTGGATGAAAACTCACCCTGGACTAGTGTTTCCGGAGGGTTACTCCATGTATAATCATCGAGTCAGCTTCGTGCTCATTATGTGGCAAAAGGCGGACTTTGTTTTTATGCCGAGGCCGTCCGAGCTGGCTTCCGCCTTCCTTTGCATCATTTCGCCACTCTTCTTCTTTTCAAGCTGGGAGTCGCACCGTCGCAACTGACCCCTAATTCGTGGAGGTCGGTTTTCGGCTTCCTGGCGGTTTGTGCATTGGCGAAGGTCCTTCTGACCACACGCATTTTCCTTTATTGCTTCTCGGTCAAAGCCTTTGGGGCCTGGCTGTACTTCGCAGCTCGGTCTGGCCGACAGATCCTTGGTCGGATGCCCTCTTCTGTTCACAACTGGAAGAGAATTCGTTTTTGTTCATAGCCCGACGGGTGGCCATTTCCGACCACCTGGACAGTAGTGAACGTTCAACAAAAAGCCTTCCGAGCTCCAAATCTCATTGAAACCGAGCTCGCGAGTTTGATTCTCTACAGGTGCTGGATCCTCCCGACCTGTTTCAGCTCGATGGATTGTTCAAACTGATTGCCAAGGCCGACAAATGTCATTTTCTTTCCAATGTCTTCCTTTTGTGATTTGTGAATAAGAGCTAACCAACTGCTTCTTCTCGCATGATGGCCGACAGGGCAAGTCGTCGCCTGCTTCCGACGTTCGCCACGAGCAGCGGATAGGTTGGCAGGGCGTGGTAAGAAGAGTGCCAAGAGGCCATAGAAACGTCCGAGGGAGGAGACCGAGGACTCAGGTCGGGGGACGAAGCGCCGATCGTCAGATCCTCATCCGACGTCATCTCAGGACGATGCGAGCTGTCGGAGCAACCGAACCGCCGCAGACCGGCATGTCACGAGCCTCAGCCGTCGTCGGTGCATACGGAGGAGCCTCTCGCTACTGAATTGGCCCGTCGGGCAACCTCGACGAGAACGTTGGCCCAGTTCTCGGCCAAGCGAGCAACGAGATCTTGGAGGAATTCTATGGTTCAGTGCAGACTCAATTGGGCCTGGTTGGGACCTTGTTCAAGAAGGCCGAGAAGTCCCAGTGATGGCCGACCAACGAGTTCGTGAGGCCACGAGCAAGGCTAAGGAAGCCGAGACGAGGGCTAAGGATGCCGAGAAGCTCCTGGACGCGAAGCGGTTGAAGACGAAGAGAGCCGAGGAAGATGCCGTACGGATGGCACGGGCGACTGAGGACCTCGAAGAGACTCTTCGCGCGAAGGAAAGTTGCTCGAAGCGATCAGGGCTCGGAGCTCGAGCTGGCCGAGGAGGAGCGCGAAAGGATTATTGCAGAGTATCGCGACTCCGATGAGCTGAACGAAGAGGTTGACTCTCTTCGAGGCGGGATACGTCCACTGCATCAAGCGCATTCGAGAACTGCGTCCTGAATATGATCTGTTGGGTATGGAAGATGCTGTGGATGAGGATGCTGGAAACGCTCATGACCAACCGAAGCAGCCGACGAGCGCAGACTGCTGCGGCCGAGTCGGTGCCTAGTGCTGATGAGGCAGCCACGACCATTGCTTCCGATCAGCCTCCACTACCGAGACTCGGTCGTTGCGTCTGACGACGTCGTAGTTGACTAAATGCCTCGCGACTGTACATGGCGATCAGCCCTCCAATGTACCTTGTCATTAGTAATAGAACTTCCAACTCTTTTGTCATTGCTCGTTTGTCATTGCTCGGCTCTAGCTATTCATTACGTCGGGCGCTGCATCTGTTTCTGGTGATTGCCGAACGTCCCTGTTCATGTCGCGTACGTTCACTACGGATGCTGAACCATTCCTTCAATACACGTCGAACGTTGTCTCGGCTTCTGATGAATGCCTAAGCTGTTGGGGGGACAGCACCTCAGACCAGCGACAACTCTCTACCCTACCCACTCGTAGATACCAGAGAGAGATAGAAGGAGGTGGAAGAAGAAGACAGGAACACCAGATTTTACGTGGTTCGGAGGCAGCAGCCTTCCTACGTCCACGGCCACAGCAGCTATCAATGCTTCTTCTCCAAGAAAAAGACACACACTTACAAAGAGGACAAAACCCCCCTTTATATACTGGGAGGAAGGGGCGCCACAATCGAGACACACAAGGCAAAAGGGTCCTGCCTCTGAATCGCCTCAGAACTGCAAAGTCATGTCCTGGTAGTGGAGTCGATGCTTCATACTTGCCATTCGACTGCATGAGTCGAATCATTCAGGTGACATTCGACTGCATGAGTCGAATCATTCACATCTGACATTCGACTGCATGATCGAATCATTCATGTTGACATTCGACTGCATGAGTCGAATCATTCATGTTGACATTCGACTGCATGAGTCGAATCATTTAACCGCGACCTGACCCCTTATGGAGATCTGCTTCAGAGTTCGGGCTCCACATTCTAACATAAGCGACTCTGCGTGTGCCGAAGCGACCACGCCTTCTATCACGTCGGACGTCGTCTCTTAGTTCCTGACGAGTGCCTAAGTGACCTTGTCCAGCGGACAGGACGTTCACGTCTACGTGTTCCGAAGCGACCACGCCCTCAAATCACGTCGAACGTCGTCATCTTTCAGTTCCTGACGAGTGCCTAAGCGATCTCATCCAGCGAACACGACGTTCACGTCTACGTGTGCCGAAGCGACCACGCCATCAATCACGTCGGACGTCGTCTTTCAGTTCGTGGAGAGTGCCTAAGCGATCTCGTCCAGCGACACGACGTTCACGTCTACGTGTGGCCGAAGTGACCACGCCCTCAAATCAGTCGGACGTTCCCCCCGTCTTTCGTTTTCAGTTCCTGACGAGTGCCTAAGCGATCTCGTCCAGCGAACACGACGTTTCACTTCTACGTGTGCCGAACGACCATGCCCTCAAATCACGTCGGACGTCTTCTTTCAGTTCGTGGAGAGTGCCTAAGCGATCTCTTCCAGCGAACACGACTTCACGTCTACGTGGCCAAGTGACCACGCCCTCAATCATGTCGGACGTCGTCTTTCAGTTCCTGACGAGTGCCTAAGCGATCTCGTCCAGCGAACACAACGTTCAGTCTACGTGTGCCGAAACGACCATGCCCTCAAATCACGTTCGACGTCGTCTTTCAGTTCGTGGAGAGTGCCTAAGCGATCTCGTCCCCGAACAACGACGTTCACGTCTACGTGTGCCGAAGCGACCACCCCTCAAATCACGTTGGACGTCGCTTTCAGTTCCTAACGAGTGCCTAAGAGACCTCGTCCAGCGA
>JACBKR010005253.1:0-19485 GCA_014218235.1 Colocasia esculenta | reverse complement strand
CTGTGTGGGTAGTGTAACACCCGGAAATTCGGTAATTGGAAATTATAAATAAATCAAAAACGATAAATTCAATATCTTTGCAATAGCAAAAATGCACGTGTCATTATCATACATACAAAAACCCATTAGAAAATTTCAAAAAAAAAACCACAGTTCAACTCTAAATAATACTCCCTAATGACCCACAGAGAAATTCATGCAAAGAAAAATCAGATGGTCCAAGTTTAAGGCGTTTTACGACTATGTATCGTAATCAGGGAATAAGTCGGGAAATCATTATCACACATACTTAGAGGAGCCAGAAAACTAAATAAAATCATAGATGGACTTCAATAATATCCTCTAATGATCCATCAAGAATTTTTGGTCAATAAAAATCATTTGGGATATATTAAGAGTTAGTGTGACTTCTTATCGTAATTAGGAAATAAATTGGACGACCCATTATCAGGTGTATAAAATGAGATCATAAACTAAATGAGAGATTTATGGTGGACTCCAAATAATATGTGGGGTTAGTCCATAAAATAAATCGGATCAATGGGCAACGTAAGACCCATGAACAAATTCAAGTATGAAATTAGTAAATAAATAATTTCCGTATTGTCGGAATAATAGAACTTACGTACCACTATCGTACGTGAGAAAACACATCAGAAAATTCCATAAAAATTATAAACCAACCCCAAATATTATCTATAAGTGTTCCATGAAGAAATTCGTGCAACGGAAAATCCGATTGGCCGAGTGTACGTCACACGTGACAAATTACCCGAGTTTAGAAACTAAGTCGGAAAATTGTTAACGCGGAAAAATAACCCGACCATAAATTAAATAAACATGTTGGAGAGACTTCCAACATCATGTATTAATAACCCATTAACAAGATTGGGCCAATGGAGCACATTTGGCCCAAGGATAAAAATTGGGACAAGAAAATACCCAGAAATTCGTATATGTAATTAGGCAATAATTAAGGAGGGCAATTTAAGGTTAAAATATGGGTGATTAGTCATGCAAGGTAAGCCAAAACCGAACCCAACCCCAATTGGTGGTTTCCTAAACCGTTGCTACCTCCTTTGGGTGAGGGAATCCCAGATTTCTTGGAAACTAGGAAACAAAATTCGCAGTCCTTTCCTAGTCCCATTAGGACTCATAACTACACCCTAAATCTATAAGAACTCGTCCTTAAACTCTTGGGGAAGGTTTAGAAACAAGTTGGGGTCGAGAGTAGCAAGTTTGGAGCGCTGGGGAAGTGGAGAACGGCTGGGGAAAACGTGGTCTTCCTCAACTCGCTCTGCATCAACCCAGAAATCTGCAGGGAGTTCTTAGCGTTTAAAGGTAGGTGTTCTCGGGCCAAGATTAAAGAAACCAACACCATCATGTAGTTCTTTGAGTCTAGGATCATTTGCACTTGGTTTGACTAGTTTTCATGGAGTATACGTTGTGTATTTGTAGTTTTCCCGAAGTCTCGCACAATTAGGGCGTTTCCCATTCTTCTTATTGTGCATGCGATTGACACTGAATTAGACTAAATGTCCTTCACGAAAGTTCTTCTACTTGAAGTCACGATCATTGTTTATGTTGGACGTTTTGTCCAAAAGTCTTTCGTTAGAGAGTTATAAGCTTCGTAAGAGAGTCACTGCATGATACTACGATTTCGGGCTACACTTGACTTTCTGTTCTTCATATGTTTTCTCAGAATTCGAGACCGAATTAGATCAAACCCTCAACATAAAAGTTCTTCCACTAGTTGTCCTCTTCATTTTTAGTGTTGACGTTTTGTCCAAATGTCATTATTTAGAGAGTTATAAAAGTTGGAAGTGAATCGCTGCATGAGATGTATTTTCGGGTTCCACATGACTTATAAGTTTTGTTCTGGAAGGGCACTAGTGTCGACACTACTTGGGCTAGTGTCGACACACTGTCCCAAAACAGCTCAGAAGGTGTTCTGGGAAGGCCTCTAGTGTCGACACTACTTGAGCTAGTGTCGACACATTGTCCCAGCTTGGCCAGAAGGTGTTCTGGGAGCTGTCTCTAGTGTCGACACTACCTGGACTAGTGTCGACACTACTTGACCTTTTTGCCTTGTATTTGAGGCACTGTGTCGACACTACCTGGACTAGTGTCGACACTACTTGACCAGTTTTGCATTATTTTGCCATGTGTCTGAAGCATTGTGTCGACACTAGTCAGGGGTGTGTCGACACTACCCTTACAAGATTTTGCATATTTTTGGGTCTGATCATTTCATGATATCTACAAGCATGTGCATGATGTTATATAGTATGCATGGACCTAAAATAAACCAACCCATTGAAGAAAATGGTAATGATACGAATATGATTCTAATGTGTAATTTTGATTGTCCTTATGATCATTGGATTATCTTGTGATCTTGCTTATTGTCAATTGATAAGATAAGAATATGATATGAATGTGGGGATGAATACATGTTAGTATGGACTTGTTAGTGGTATTAAGGTCATGATTTGCATATGAGTTCCAATAGTTACATGCTTTCCGGTGTTCAATTAATTATTTGTCATATGCATACATGCTAGGAAAGATCCGTGACTCATCACTTACACTTTGCACGAATAGGCACACCTTCTTGGGAAATTGAGAGCACATGTTCTGCATATGATTTGTCTTTTGAAACACCCTCATGTCAAGACATTAATGAATATGAAACATAAGATACGTCGTTATCCTGCCTTGTTCTTTTGAGCTGTTTGTCATTCCTTGACTCTATGAATGATCATGTTTCTTGTACTATGATCTTGCCATTGAAACTCTGTGGCCATAATATGAATATGTTTGTTCGGCACAACGTGGGACTCCGGTCCAATTGACTAATGCCTGTGCAATAAGGGCCCTGTCTGGTCCTAGGGAGGAGCACCCCAACGTACTTTTTAACCGCGGGAGTATGGACTTGTGGTGCGTGGCATGGCACTGATACTATATGCAAGAGTTGTGAAAATTGTGCCTTCGTTTGATATGATAAGTTTGATTTGATCTGATATGATACGTCTGTTCACGTGAATACGTGATATCTGTGAATATGGCCAATCTCTTTTGATATGATTCTACTCTTGAAATATCTGTCCATTGTATATGCAATTCGACATTTGATCTGATATGATATCCTTCTACTCTGCTATTCAACTTGTTAGAAAAGCATGCATTGTCATCATATTCATGTGCATATCTGCCTATTTAAAATGCTAATCTTGTATATTAGTGCCCGCACAATATTGAGATGTAAATCCTACTGAGCTAGTTCGCTCACCCCTATCAACCTGCCCTTTTTCAGGTAGTGATGAGGAACCAGTGGAGTCAGATGGGGCAGGGCAAGAGTGATGAGCATCTGCCATATGAGTAGTTGACAGTTTAGAAGTAGATATTTGAGTAGTCTATGTAATAGTGAAACTTTTCTGGAAGTTTTATTTGAATGATGGACCCTTTGGTTGGTTCTTCTTATGTAAGGTTGTAACTAGTTGAATGAATTGGAATTAAGAGTACTTTGGATGACAATATTATGGTCTCAAATGTGTTGTTATGTTTAATTGTGACTCTGTGTTACTCAACTGTGATACGTCTATTTGTATCATTCACGTCCCCCGGTATTTATCCCGCTACTAAAATATCGGGGCGTGACAGGTAGTTTGCCTGTGAAACTTGTAGCCGAGGCAATGATTTTCCTGTGAGACTTGAAGCCTGGGCAGTGGTCTGCCAGTGAGGCTTGAGGTTGAGGTACTCCCAGTGGTTGGGCAGACTAGTAGTGTTGCGCTAGTCCTGTTGTTAGCTCTTACTTTCCGAGGTTTACGTCAATTGATGTGTTTATGTTAATTGTTGATTAATTATGGTTCAAGTAAGTAGGATGTGGTTTGGCTATTTATGTGGCCAGTGAGACCCTTTGAGGTTGAGGTCTCTTCTGTTTAATTGTTGTGGTTTTTGGGTGATCCCTACTGAGCCTGTGACTTGTTGAGGCTCACTCCCCTACAGTTCCTTTCAAGGCTTACCGTGTGTTTGGCTTGCAGCGGCGTTGTGGCAGACTTGTACTACCAGCAGTAGTGTAGTTGGTAGTGTTGTGTGAGCTTGTGCTCTCTCGGGGTATGCCCCAGGTAGTTGTACTTTTTAATTGGACATGTAATAATGTAGTGGGACAGTTGTACAAATATGTGAACATATATGAGTACGTATACTTTCTTGTGTCTTATACTGTTGTGGTTTGTCTTTTATATTCTTACTGGACACGTGTGTGAGCTATCCCTTGCGAGACTTCGGTCCGTTCATGGGAGACGGATCTGGGTGTGGACCCTTATTGGGTATGGATATCCATGGCCGTTACATATCTAAACCCGGGACAACGGAGGGGTACCGCCAGCTCGGTCCGCCGTGAGGGAATCCACAGGGTATGGAGACTTACGGGGTTCCGGGGGAAGGTTCGCTAGTCCAAAGGAACGGAATGCCCAATGGAGAGCTTGCCTTCACCGGAAGGGTGTGTGGAGCCTAGGATATGAGGGAAGGAGGTCCCCCGACCGATGCAAAATGCCCTGTATGCAGCAGTTTATAGAAAAAAAATGGCAAGGGGGGCGCACTCTGTCAGCACTGTGAATCGCTGCGAGTTCAGTCGCCGCGACTTACAGAATCACGTCCAGTCACCTGGCTGCAGATCTAAAAGCCCCCAGGAGGCTATCAGCGCCGCGGTCGGTCCCTGTGGATAGACTGCCGAAAAGAACGCGTCGGCCTTCGCCGCCGCGACACAAATCAGAAATGCTCTCGGCTAACCGGCCGCGTTCTAGAAGACTGAATCATGTCCACTGTATCGAACGCGATTCGAAAGGCAACCCGAGGACAAAAAAGAAAGCAGTAAAATTCAGGATATGCACAAGAAGAAAAATCAAACACACAACATGCTTTGTAGAGTATAAAATAAAGGATAAAAGAAGGAGGGGCACGCAAGGGTGCCCAGAAGAGTGCCACGTGGGGCACGAAGGGGGGAGGGTAATCAACAAGAAAACGCAAAAAGAGGTCCCACCGTGATCACCAATTTTAGATACCGTCGAGGGACGACGCGACGTGTAGTCCACAAAGAGGGATATGGGGTGAGATGAAAACGTGATCGCCAGGTACACGAGGGTACCGAATGGAGGTGCACGCGAAGGGGTGCGGATGGAATGGGTGATCGTGAAAAGTACCTGTTAGAGCGTGGAAGATTGCGCGGGGGTGGGGATCCTTTCTTCTTCTACGAGCATGGCCGGCCGTGGTAGAAGGCGTTTCCTTTGTTGATTACCTTGAAAAAGAGACAAATAAGAAAGAAGGAAGGGGATTAGCCAAATAGGGCGTGTAGTACCAAATCCCAAAATAATGAAATAAATGAATGAAAGGAGAATGACTCACCGTGTGGCAGCTTGTAAACCCCTAAAGAATGTGGGTGTGTGTGTTATGCATGCATGTGTGTGTGTATCAAAAAGGGAAAATGAAATGAAAAGAGCCACGTGGGGCTCAGAGGGAGGTATAAACGAAAAGGTGGGAAGGGGTACTTCCCCGATAGTTGAAGACGAGGAAGAAGCTTCCCCCCGCCTCGCTCCGGTTTACGTGAAGAAGACGACGGGGACGCCAGCTCCGAGCTCCAAGGGATCGAATGGATGGCTTGAAGTAGATGGTCTCCTTGGACCAGAGGTCGAGGCGAGAATCCGACAGGGCTTCGCCGTAGTGAATGGACCCCCCTCTGCAAATGACCCTCGGGGGTCTATTTATAGAGGTGAAAGGCTTGAATCGTGTCGGGCACAGCCGCCGCGACTATGAATTGAAAACGCGTCGGGTATGAGCGCCGCAAATTAAAAGTCAATTTGATGGGACAATCGCATGATGATCGTAGCCCACAGCTATGTTTGGAATCATGTCGGGTAGGGCCGCCGCGACTTGAAACGCGGCGGCCTAGGCGGACGCATTTCCAATTGGGCAATGATTCGAAGCATGGGGCTCATAAATGCGCTGTCCTCAGCCGTAGGCTTTAGGGTTTGACTTTTAAATCGCGGCGACCTTGGTGGATGCGACTCTAATTAAAGCATGTGACGGAAAACGCGTCGTCTTTACCCGCCGTGTTAAGGACATAGTCACATCTAGCATACCTGACGCATTAAGGAGCATAATCGCGTCGGCCGTAGAAGACGCGTTTTAGCTGCCTTCATAAACGCGTCCACCAGGCCCGACGTGACTTGAAAATGATGCCCACGACCTCCGGCCAGCCTTGAAAATAAAGGGGAAGCACCGGGGAAGAATTGGGTGATCCGAGAATGATGGGGAAAATTACTCTTGCAAGGCAAAAGGAGGGCCAATTGTGGCATTATGGTGCAATATGAAATTTGCCCGCGGTGTAGTCAAATTCGCGTCTCTACACCCATGTTCTCCATGCAAGGTTGTCAAACCCCACTCCTACTAGTTCCTGCACATCCCTTCACTAGAGGGGAGTGGGGAGGCCACCTTGGCCATCCTAGACCCTGTCAACATCCCCCTTGGCAGATTTTCATTGGCCTGCAAGCCATTTGAAGGATCGCTAAGGTGGTGATCTATGCTTCTCTAAGAGCGGCGGCGGTTCCCCTCTCCAAGGTCTATATATATACCCCTTTATCCTGCTCCTTACAGAGGGGGGGATCAGTTTAAGGTTCTGTTATGCTACTGGGGCGGTGAGAAGGTTCACTCAAAGAGATTACTTTTGGCAGGAGGCCGAAGGATGCTCTTCTCCTTCATCTTGTCACTCTCCCAGGCACCATAGAAGTTCTCTCCTTACGGGGCCGAGCTCCACATAGGGGAGCAGCCTCCTCCCTCCCCATTCTTATTATTCATGCCTGCACATACTCCCACACACATACACACACACACTCACGTAGTATCAACCTCCCACCCATTAGGAGGGGTTTTTTCTCTCTTTAAAAAAAAAGGAGGGAGGGAAGAGGCCATAGCGCTTGGCCGTCTTCCCTCTCAAGCCTCCAACCGATAAGCTCCCCTCCTATTATATTTTTTTCAGACTCATGAACATTCACTGCACTATTCTCATTCCAATGAGATCTTTATTTTCTTTGTCTCTCTCGCAGGAAATATTGTGAAGCTAATCCGTAGAACCTCCTCCTTTGGCCGACTGAAGGACGGAGAGTAAATGAGCCCAAGTCTTTTCATTACACACGAGGCATTGCATGATCATACCAACCTTTGGGTCGAGGTTAAAGAACCTTGTCAATCACCTATTTTTCTGTCGTTATTTGCTTTCATGTCATCAAAGTTGCCGCACATTGCGAACTTGGATGGACTAGGTGGGAGTAGACAATCCTTTGGCTATCTACTGTTACATTGTCCCAATACAATATGTGACGACCCACTCCATGCTGGTACGGTTATACCAACCCACATCAGACAAGAATAAGTCACCATAAGGGGAAAGACCCCTATAGTGGACAGTTGGATTGAGATATACACAAATAGAGAAAGTAAGTGGAAAGGAAAGTAAATAACTCTTATTCCATCAACTTTATAATCCACATATCACAATCTATATAGCCCAAATAAAAGAAATACATTGTCACATCCTGAGGATGCATGGCAGCAGAAGGAAAATGAGTTAGATAATTTTCACTGAGACGTGAGCAATTTGTAAATAAGTCTCTGGATAACAATCACATGCACCACTAATAGTGTAGAGATTAAAAATATCAAACCCTTTATCTCTTAACAATAATCAGACCTGATCATACTTCCATAGAAGTTCCAATTCAACTACATTTCAATTGAAAAAGAAAAGTACATACTATTCCATCTCTCACTTCCTAATACATCAGTCTAACTCTCATTAAATCGATATAATTTATCCAGATTCTTCACTCAAAGTGGTTCCCGTCACTAGCCTCCTGGTGCTCCTCTTCAACATTTGTATTTCCTAAGATATTAAACAAGCAGGTATGAGCACACAAGTCAGTAGGATTTACATTTTCATGTGCAGGCAACAGTATAAATGATTAATATTTTCAAGATTAGGTAGGCACAAGTATATCAAAACATGCATATATGACAAATATGTTAATATCATGATAGGAAGGCAAGAAAAATATCAAGAGAGGAAGATTGATCAAGAGAGCATGAACTATCAAGAGAGTAGTAATGTATAAGCACGCAAGATGTCCATATCACTCAAGCAAGCTAGCATGTATCAAGTAGGAACTATAACAGGAATCAGGCACGAGTCATAATATGCACTAAGGATCTATGCCACATTGGAATGTACATCATGAACACGCGTAAAGTGGTTATGTATCTAACATTCACACACGCAAGTACTCCCAGCGTAGTTGCAACGCCAGTATCATTATACCCCATGGTTAACAGTATATTTCCGACTCTCTACCATGAGGACTAGATTATATCCCTTGGACACTTTATGTGCCCGGTCCAACATCCCAAGTAATTTTAAATGTAGATACCCGCAGTCAATCATGGCCAGTAGCAAGAATTTCAAGGAATTTATAGTACAGTAACAAGTCAAGATTTGACAAGTCATGAGGACAAGGTTTTTGGATAATAATAGCCAAGAGGAAGTTTTTTCTGAAATTCAACAGTGCAATTTCCATTAGTTTACTGGTGTAGGGATCACACAAAAATAATAGAAGAGAAGAGAAGTGTCTCACGATATCTGTGATACTCTGGATAGAACCTTGCGGAAAACAATATTGAAGACACGACAGATGAGAAGATAAATAGGATGCAATTTACAGGAGTTCACTTATTTTGAAGGCATGAGTTTACAGTTCACAAGATAAGCAAAATCATCATGAGAGAATTCTGATAATCACATGATAAGAAAGGAAAGCAAGAGATTTAGGAGTAGTTAGAATAACTTGCATGTACTTAAAGCTTTTCTACATGGTTTAGATAGTTTTAGTTTTCTTGTACGTCCAATCGATGTGCAACTGACTAATCGATACCCTAGCTAGACTGACCTATTAAACCAATCGATGCGCTACAGACCAATAGATGTGATATTGTTTAACAATCGATGTGATACTAGACATGCCAATGATAGAATCATTTTCTGGGAGGCTTTTAAAAAAATCACATCAGGAACAAACGTCGTCTATTTCATAGGTCTTAATAGTGAAAAAAATAGTCTTCGGAAGAAAACATACAACTATCAACGGAAAATTGTTGGAAACTTATGGTAGAAGAGTTCTATGGCTTTAGTTAGGATCCAAAGGATGTAGAGGTGTGTGAGAAAGGGGATGAATAAGAAAGTCCTACCTCTGTGATAATAGGAAACAACTAGTACTCTATACAGACATGATGAAAACTGCATAGAATAAAAATGCATGAAAGTCGACTTGTCGAGCTTTCAGATAGTATAGAACTTGTTAGGTTTGAGCCTGAGATTACCTACCTTTGACTTAGCTTTAACTTTCTGGTTCCTACCGATTGAAGTAATGGTGTGAGGATGAAGAACTCCTCAAGGTCAGAGTTTAGGATCTTCCTCCTTACTCCTAGATGTTCTTCCAACGTCTAGCAATGAAGAAGATGCATGAAGTCAGCCAAAGTGGTCTTAAAAGGGTTTATATAGGGCCAGGGTTGGTAGAATCCAAGTTTTGGGTTTCCTAATCTCATGGCAGGAATCCTACCATGCTTGGTTTTCCATAAGTCTATCCCAACTTTAATGGGAAAGGTATTTTAGAGCAATTTGTACTCTCATAATGGATTTATAATTTCTAGATTCCATAGGTTGGGTTTCTAAATCCCAATGTAGAGTTCCACCATGCTTGGAATTTCCATAAGTCTACCCCAACTCTAAGGAGTAGTGTTAGAGTCCGACTGTAGTTTTAACTCAAGAGTTCCCGATTTTCCACCCATATTTCCATAAATTGAAAACTCCATATAATCCTACCATGATTGGAGGGCAAGAGCTTCCAATCGATTGATGTTCAAGAGTTATACCGATTCCTCGCCAATTTTAAAGGTCCTTCCGATTATTGAACAAAGGATCAATCTTACCCAACTATCGTTATAAGTGTTTCGACTACTAAACAAAGGTTCAATAACCTTCCAATTGGTGTTATAATCGTTTCGATTACTGAACGAAAGTTCAACCTTTATCTGATTATCATTATAAGTGTTCCAATTTGTCAGGTCCCAAAGATGGCAGCGGAAGGAATAATTGAGATGTGAACAGTCGACAAATAAGCCTCTAACGAGCGAGTAAGACAAACAACACAACACACTTTCTTTTTTTTTAGCAAAATGAGAGCGACAGTCGAGTGCATTCCACCCCAGTAGGGTGAAATGGAACCACTCCCCCAGGCGATCAACCTGCTACACAGAATTATATAAATATGAATAAGAAAAGTTACAAAGTCTGTAGGGCATACCCCTGAAGGAACAACAGATCATGGTGATCTAAAACTTCCAAGCCCCATACGATCCCCAATAAGGGCAGGAAAATAAGTGCGAGGTAGCTGCCTAGAGGAGTTAAAAACCTCATTACAATGCATAAGACAAGCATAATTTTCCAAGGCATCCGCCACTTGATTAGCTTCCCTATTGTCACGCCCCGATATTTAGCAGTGGAATAAATACCGGGGGACGTGAACGATACAAATAGACGTATCACAGTTGAATAATGCAGAGTCACAATTGAACAAAAGAACACATTTGAGACTATAGTATGGTCACCAAAAATATACCTTATTCCATTTCATTCAACTAGTTACAACCTTACATAGAAAGGACCAGCTAAAGGGTCCATTCTCCAAATAAAACTTCCAGAAAAGTTTCACTATTACATAGACTACTCAAATATCTACTCCTAAACTGTCAACTACTCATATGGCGGGTGCTCATCACTCTGCCCTGCCCCATCCGACTCCTCTGGTTCCTCATCACTACCTGAAAAGGGCAGGTGATAGGGGTGAGAGAACTAGCTCAGTAGGATTTACATCTCAATATTGTGCGGGCACTAATATACATGATTAACATTTTAAATAGGCAGATATGCACATGAATATGATGACAATGCATGCTTTTCTAACAAGTTGAATAGAGGAATAGAACGGATGACATATCAAATCAAATATCGAATTGCATATACAATAGACAGATCTTTCAAGAGTAGAATCATATCAAAAGAGATTGGCCATATTCACAAATATCACGTATTCACGTGATCAGACTTATCATATCAAATCTTATCATATCATATCAAATCAAACTTATCATATCAAACAAAGGCACAATTTTCACAACTCTTGCATATAGTATCAATTCCATGCTACGCACCACAAGTCCATACTCCCGCGGTTAATAAGTACATTGGGGCGCTCCTCCCCAGGACCAGACAGGGCCCCTATTGCACAGGCATTGGTCAAATGGACCGAAGTCCCATTGTGCCGAACAAACATATTCATATTATGGCCACAGAGTTTCAATGACAAGCTTATAGTAAAAGGAACACGATCGTTCATAGAGTCAAGGTATGACAATTAGCTCAAGAGAACAAAAGGGCAGTATAACGACGTATCTTAAGTTTCATAATTCGTTAATGTCTTGACATGAGGATGTTTCTAAAGACAGATCGTATGCAGGACATGTGCTTTCTATCTCCAGGGTACTTCATGGTACAACCAGCTCGGCCTCTATGTGGAAATCCATAGAGAGCGAGGACTTACGGAGGTCTTAAGGAAAAGGTCGCTAGTCTACCAATTCAGAATAACCGGCAGAGAGCTCCCAATTCCCCAAGCGGGTGTGCCTATTCGTGCAAATGTGTAAGTGACGAGTCACGGATCTTTCCTAGCATGTATGCATATGGACAATTAATAATTGAACACTGGTAAACATGTAACTATTGAAACTCATATGCAAATCATGATATTAACTTCACTAACAAGTCCATACTAACATGTATTCATCCCCATATTCACATCATATTCTTATCATATCAATTGACAATAGGGAAGATCACAGATAATCCAATGAACATAAGGACAATCACAATTAACCATTAGAATTCATATTCGTATCATTACCATTTTTCAATGGGTTGATTTCTTTAGGTCCATGCATACTATATAACATCATGCACATGCTAGTAGACATCATGTAATGATCAGACCCAAGATATGCAATTTTTTTGCAAGGGTAGTGTCGACACACCCCTTACTGGTGTCGACACAATGCTTCAACAACAAGGCAAAATAATGCAGAACTGGTCAAGTAGTGTCGACACAGATCAAGTAGTGTCGACACTAGACCAGTTCCCAGAAAAACTAGTCAACAGATCTGTACAGGGTGTCGACACTAGATCAAGTAGTGTCGACGCTAGAGACCCTCCCAGAAAACCTTCTGGGCCAATTTGGGACAGTGTGTCGACACTGGATCAAGTAGTGTCGACACTAGAGGCCTTCCCAGAACACCTTTTGGGCCAATTTGGGACAGTGTGTCGACACTAGATCAAGTAGTGTCGACACTAGAGGCCCTCTCAAAAAAAAAACATATAGGTCAAGTGTAACCCGAAAACACATCTCATGCAGCGATTTACTTGCCCCTCTTATAACTCTCTAACAAATGACATTTAGACAACACGTTCAACACAAAATATGACGAGGACAACTAGTAGGAGAACTTTGATGTTGGGGGTTTGATCTAATTCGGTCTCAATCCGAGAAATATATGAAGAACATAAAGCTAAGTGCAGCCCGAAATCGTAGTATCATGCAGCGACTCTCTTACCACGCTTATAACTCTCTAATAAAAGACTGTTAGACAAAACATCCAACAAAAGATCATCGTGACTACAAGTAGAAGAACTTTTATGAAGGAAGTTTGGTCTAATTCGGTATAAAATCGCATGCATAATAATAAGAACGGGAAAAGCCCTAATGTGCGTGACTTAGGAAAACTACGAATACACAATGTTACTCCATGAAAATTAGTCAAACCAAGTGCAAATGAACCTAGACTCGAAGATCTACATGATGGTGTTGGTTTTCTTTAATCTTGGCCCGAGAACACCTACCTTTGAATGCTAATAACTCTCTGCAGATTTCTGGGTTGATGCAGAGCGAGGTTGAGGAAGACCACATTTTCCCCAGCCGTTCTCCACTCCTCCAGCACTCCAAACTTGCTGCTCACGACCCCAACTTGTTGCTAAACCTTCCCCAAGAGTTTAAGGACGAGTTCTTATAGATTTAGGGTGTATTTACAAGTCCTAATGGGACTACGAAAGGGGCTGTGAATTCTGTTTCTTACTTTCCAAAAAATCTGGGATTCTCTCACCCAAAGGAGGTAGCAAAGGTTTAGGAAACCACCTCTTAGGGTTGGGTCCGATTTTGGCTTACCTTGCATGACTAATTACCCTAATTTTAACCCTAAATTGCCTCCCTAATTATTGCATAATTACATACACGAATTTCTGGGTATTTTCTTGTCCCAATTTTATCCTTGGGCCAAATGTGCACATTGGCCCAATCTTGTTAATGGGTTATTAATACGTGATGTTGGAAGTCTCTCCAACATGTTTATTTAATTTATGGTTGGGTTATTTTTCCGTGTTAACAATTTTCCGACTTAGTTTCCTAATTCGGGTAACTTGGTCACATGTGACATATACTCGGCCAATCAGATTTTTGTTGCAAAAATTCCTTCGTGGAACGCTTAGGGATAATATTTGGGTAGTTTATAATTTTTACGGAATTTTCCGATGTGTTTTCTCATGTACGATAGTGGTACGTAAGTTCTATCATTCTGATAATACGGAGTTATTTAGTTACTAGTTTCATACTTGAATTTGTTCATGGGTCATAAGTTGTCCATTGATCCAATTATTTTATGGACTATCCACACATATTGTTTGGAGTCCACCTTAAAATTCTCATTTAGTTTATGATCTCATTTTATACACCTGATAATGGGTTGTCCAACTTATTTCCTCATTACGATAATAAGTCATACTAACTCTTGAAATATACCCCAAATGACTTTTATTGACCCAAATTTCTTGATGAATCATGGAGGATATTATTTGAAGTCCATCTATGATTTTATTTAATTTTCTGACTCATCTAAGTATGTGTGATAAGGACTTCCGACTATTCCTTGATGACGACACTAAGTCGCAAAACACCTTAAACTTGGACCCGCCGATTTCCCTTTGCACAAATTTCTTCATGGGTCATTAAGGAGCATTATTTAGAGTTGAACTATGGTTTTATGAATTTTTCTAATGGGTTTTTTATGTATGATAATGACACGTGCATTTTTGCTATTTCACAAATATTGATTTTATCATTTTCGATTTATTTCTAATTTTCCAATTACCGAATTTCTGGGGTGTTACATCCTCCCCCACTTAAAAGAATTTGGTCCCCAAATTCACATGTGTTTACAGGCTGGACTTACAGTGAATCAAATTGTGAATTGTAATAATATAATGATTGATTGGCGATGTAACTTCGGGGTCAAATAAGAGAGAGTTAGAAAGAATACCTCTCTCATACCTCCTCCTTAGTTTGTTCTGCCCTTTATCCCTGAACTTGATTTCTCATTAGGGCAATCCTTAACCTTGTGGTCTTGGCTGCCACAACAGAAACACTTGTCCTGAAATTTCCAGCACTCCTCGGCCGATGATTTATTTGTTGCAATGCTGGCACCTTTCTACAGGAGCGGGAACTAGTTTCTTCTTGCACTTCTTGCACTTCTTTCTCTTGTGCGATATTACTGTTGTTGGGCCGTTTCTCTCTGGCTATAGGTTGGAGTTTCCTGTGGTTGTAATTTGTTCATTCTTATTAGTTTCGCCAACTCCTTTGTCATCCATAGACCTTTCTTTCCATTTGTATCTCCCTTAGCCATTATTAGGGCATCCTCTAACAATTGAGCAGCTTGTCGTAGTGCTTTGGTTAATCTTTGGACCGATCTTTGTCCGTCCAGAGATGGTGTAGGTATATCCTCCATTGCTGTTTATTTAAGTTCCTTAAAAATAAACTATCACACGGTCAGTCTTATTTACTCCTGTTAATGCCTTGTAACTTACAATATTTAGTTATTAATAAAATTTGGACTAAGCCCATGTTTCTACCCAACCCACCAGGTAGGTATAGAGTCTTGTAGTCAACTGGTTTAGTTGTCTGTAATCTATACATAGCCTCATCGACCATCTTTCTTCTTGACGAAGAGGACAGGTGCACCCCAAGGCGATGTACTTGTCGGATGAAACCCTCTCTAACAGTTCCATCATTTGCTCTTTTAATTCCTTCAGATCTGCGGGAGACATTCTATGGTGCCCTAGATACTGGTGCTGCTCCAGGGACCAACTCGATGGTAAAATCGACCTCTCGCTCAGGAGGAATTCCTGGAAAGTCTTCTGGCAAAAAGTCAGCGTATTCGCTGACAACATGGATGTCCTCAACTTTGACTTCCTTCTTTGTGATGACAACATCGGCAAGAAAGGCCATACAACTTCCTCATCAGCCTTTTGACTCGAAGTGCAGAGATAAGTGACAATCTCTTGCGGTTTCTATCCCCTGGGTTACCCAAGCTCACATTAGGTACAACAGATTTTGACTCGTGTGATCTAGTTTCATTCTATGTTCCTATTCCCTTGGACCCTAAGGTTTAGGGCTCTGATACCAACTGTCACGCCCCGATATTAGCAGCGGAATAAATACGGGGGACGTGAACGATACAAATAGACGTATCACAGTTGAATAATGCAGAGTCACAATTGAACAAAAGAACACATTTGAGAGTATAGTATGGTCACCAAAAATATACCTTATTCCATTTCATTCAACTAGTTACAACCTTACATAGAAAGGACCAGCTAAAGGGTCCATTATTCAAATAAAACTTCCAGAAAAGTTTCACTATTACCTAGACTACTCAAATATCTACTCCTAAACTGTCAACTACTCATATGGTGGGTGCTCATCACTCTTGCCCTGCCCCATCTGACTCCTCTGGTTCTCATCACTACCTGAAAAGGGCAGGTTGATAGGGGTGAGCGAACTAGCTCAGTAGGATTTACATCTCAATATTGTGCGGGCACTAATATACATGATTAACATTTTAAATAGGCAGATATGCACATGAATATGATGACAATGCATGCTTTTCTAACAAGTTGAATAGAGGAATAGACTGGATGACATATCAAATCAAATATCGAATTGCATATACAATGGACAGATATTTCAAGAGTAGAATCATATCAAAAGATATTGGCCATATTCACAGATATCACGTATTCACGTGATCAGACTTATCATATCAAATCTTATCATATCATATCAAATCAAACTTATCATATCAAACAAAGGCACAATTTTCACAACTCTTGCATATAGTATCAGTGCCATGCCACGCACCACAAGTCCATACTCCCCGGTTAATAAGTACGTTGGGGCGCTCCTCTCCAGGACCAGACAGGGCCCCTATTGCACAGGCATTGGTCAAATGGACCGAAGTCCCATTGTGCCGAACAACATATTCATATTATGGCCACAGAGTTTCAATGACAAGCTTATAGTAAAAGGAACACGATCATTCATAGAGTCAAGGTATGACAATTAGCTCAAGAGAACAAAAGGGCAGTATAACGACGTATCTTATGTTTCATAATTCGTTAATGTCTTGACATGAGGATGTTTCTAAAGACAGATCGTATGCAGGACATGTGCTTTCTATCTCCAGGGTACTTCATGGTACAACCAGCTCGGCCTCTATGTGGAAATCCATAGAGAGCGGGGACTTACGGAGGTCTTAAGGAAAAGGTCGCTAGTCTACCAATTCAGAATAACCGGCAGAGAGCTCCCAATTCCCCAAGCGGATGGCCTATTCGTGCAAATGTGTAAGTGACGAGTCACGGATCTTTCCTAGCATGTATGCATATGGACAATTAATTAATTGAACACTGGAAAACATGTAACTATTGAAACTCATATGCAAATCATGATATTAACTTCACTAACAAGTCCATACTAACATGTATTCATCCCCGTATTCACATCATATTCTTATCATATCAATTGACAATAGGGAAGATCACAAGATAATCCAATGATCATAAGGACAATCACAATTACCATTAGAAATATTCGTATCATTACCATTTTTCAATGGGTTGATTTTTTAGGTCCATGCATACTATATACATCATGCACATGCTAGTAGACATCATGTAATGATCAGACCCAAGATATGCAATTTTTTTGCAAGGGTAGTGTCGACACACCCCTTACTAGTGTCGACACAATGCTTCAAACACAAGGCAAAATAATGCAGAACTGGTCAAGTAGTGTCGACACAAGATCAAGTAGTGTCGACACTAGACCCAGTTCCCAGAAAACCTAGTCAACATCTGTACAGGGTGTCGACACTAGATCAAGTAGTGTCGACACTAGAGACCCTCCCAGAAAACCTTCTGGGCCAATTGGGACAGTGTGTCGACACTGGATCAAGTAGTGTCGACACTAGAGGCCTTCCCAGAACACCTTTTGGGCCAATTTGGGACAGTGTGTCGACACTAGATCAAGTAGTGTCGACACTAGAGGCCCTCCCAGAAAAAAAAAACATATAGGTCAAGTGTAACCCGAAAACACATCTCATGCAGTGATTTACTTGCCCCTCTTATAACTCTAACGAATGACATTTAGACAACAAGTTCAACACGAAATATGACGAGGACAACTAGTAGGAGAACTTTTATGTTGGGGGTTTGATCTAATTCTGTCTCGAATCGAGAGAAATATATGAAGAACATAAAGCTAAGTGCACCCGAAATCGCAGTATCATGCAGAGACTCTCTTACCACGCTTATAACTCTCTAAAGAAAGACTTTTAGACAAAACGGCCAACATAAAAGATGATCGTGACTACAAGTAGAAGAACCTTTATGAAGGAAGTTTGGTCTAATGCGGTATAAATCGCGTGCATAATAAGAAGAACGGGAAAAGCCTAACTGTGCGTGACTTAGGGAAAACTACGAATACACAATGTATACTCCATGAAAATTAGTCAAACCAAGTGCAAATGAACTAGACTCGAAGATCTACATGATGGTGTTGGGTTTCTTTAATCTTGGCCCGAGAACACCTACCTTGATTGCTAATAACTCTCTGCAGATTTCTTGGTTGATGCAGAGCGAGGTTGAGGAAGACCCGTTTTCCCCAGCCGTTCTCCACTCCTCCAGCGCTCCAAACTTGCTGCTCATGACCCCAAGTTGTTGCTAAACCTTCCACAAGAGCTTAAGGACGAGTTTTATAGATTTAGGGTGTATTACAAGTCCTAACGGGACTAAGAAAGGGGCTGCAAATTCTGTTTCCTATTCCAAAAAATCTAGGATTCTATCACCCAAAGGAGGTAGCAAAGGTTTAGGAAACCACCTCTTAGGGTTGGGTCCGGTTTTGGCTTACCTTTCATGACTAATTACCCTAATTTTAACCCTAAATTGCCCTCCCTAATTATTGCATAATTACATACACGAATTTCTGGGTATTTTCTTGTCCCAATTTTTATCCTTGGGCCAAATGTGCTACATTGGCCCAATCTTGTTAATGGGTTATTAATACGTGATGTTGGAAGTCTCTCCAACATGTTTACTTAATTTATGGTTGGGTTATTTTTCCGTGTTAACAATTTTCCAACTTAGTTTCCAAATTCGGGTAACTTGGTCACGTGTGACATATACTCGGCCAATCAGATTTTCCGTTGCACGAATTCCTTCGTGGAACGCTTAGGGATAATATTTGGGGTAGGTTTATAATTTTTACGGAATTTTCCGATGTGTTTTCTCATGTACGATAGTGGTACGTAAGTTCTATCATTCTGATAATACGGAAGTTATTTAGTTACTAGTTTCATACTTGAATTTGTTCATGGGTCATAAGTTGTCCATTGATCCAATTTATTTTATGGACTATCCCCACATATTGTTTGGAGTCCACCATAAATTTCTCATTTAGTTTATGATCTCATTTTATACACCTGATAATGGGTTGTCCACTTATTTCCTCATTACGATAATAAGTCATACTAACTCTTGAATATACCCCAAATGACTTTTATTGACCCAAATTCTTGATGAATCATGGAGGATATTATTTGAAGTCCATCTATGATTTTTATTTAATTTTCTAACTCATCTAAGTATGTGTGATAAGGACTTCCCGACTATTCCTTGATTACGACACTCAGTCGTAAAACGCCTTAAACTTGGACCCTCTGATTTCCCTTTGCACAAATTTCTTCATGGGTCATTAGGGAGCATTATTTAGAGTTGAACTATGGTTTTTATGAATTTTTCTAATGGGTTTTTGTATGTATGATAATGACACGTGCATTTTTGCTATTTCACAAATATTGATTTTATCGTTTTCGATTTATTTCTAATTTTTCAATTACCGAATTTCCGGGGTGTTACACCTATAAACATGAGAGACTCTAACACCATGTTGT
>JACBKR010005252.1:0-18933 GCA_014218235.1 Colocasia esculenta | reverse complement strand
CTTTCCTTTTCCTAGCGTAGTTAGCCTATTTAATTCTCATTAGTGGCAGCTATCTAGGTGGCGATCACATTCCTTAGTTCCATCCTTCTAGTTTGATACTTTGTTGCGTGTTTTGGGGGGTGTGCACAACCCCGTGTATAGGGTCTTCTTTAGAATAGGTCTGATCATGCACCGGTTGATGATGTAGCAGGATGTATTGACTACCTCTGCCTAGAAAATCTTGGTAAATTGTATTCGTTCAGCATAGTTCTGGCCATATCTAGCAGTGTCCTATTTTTTACTTTCTGCTACTCCATTATGTTGAGGTGTCCTTGGTGCTGAAAGTTGTGTTCAATCCCATTTTCTTCACAAAACTTCATGAATTCTTCATTCTTGAATTCTCCACCATGATCAGATCTGATACTTTATATCTGAAATTTCTGATTCTTTTGAACAATCTTGCTGAATTTTAGAAAAGCTGAAAATACTTCTGATTTGGCTTCTAAGAAAGACACCCAAGTGTATCTTGAGTAGTCATCCACTATTACATAGCCATACACTTTTCCTCCAAGACTGACTGTCCTTATAGGTCCAACAGATCCACATGAATTACTCCAATGGTTGGCAGTTGTAACAACTATTTTGGACTGAAATGAAGTCTTGTTTGCTTTCCTTTTGCACAGGCTGAACATATTCTAGACTTCATCTTTGAAAGACCTTCAACCAGATCATGCTTTATCAATTTCTTGATGACTGAAGTGCTTGCATGACCGAGTCTTCTATGCCACAAATCAAACTCTTCACTTTTGGTGGTTGCAAGACATAAATTCACTTCTTTTAATTATTCTAATTGTAAGTGTACAAATTCTTCACTCTTTGAGCTTCGAACACTATCTTGTTTTCTTTTGAATAACACATTTTATCATTCTAAAAATTACTGAATGGCCTTTATCGCACAACTGACTGATGCTTATCAGATTATGCTTTAAACCTTCTACATACAGACATCTTCAATAAATTCTTTTCCTTAGTACTAACTGTCCCACATCCTAGCACTTTTCCTTTTCCATTATCACCATAGGTGACTTGGCCAATTTCATCTCTAACTTGTGAACAACTTCCTATCTCCTGTCATATGCCTTGAGCATCCACTATCCAAATACCATTTGGATGCCCTCAGCCGACCCTGCAGATAAAATCAAGTTGTAACTTTTGGTACCCAAATTTTCTTGGGTCCTTGATGGTTAGTTTTAGGAATCCAACGTAAGTGTCTAGTGGTGCATGTGCTGACAATGTGTCCTAATTGATTGCAGTGACTACAACATAATTTATAAGCATTCTTAATATGTGCAGTGTTGTTAAATTTTTGTTTCTGTTTATAAACATGCTGATTTATCTTTTTAGAGATTTTAATTCTTTTTTCTGTTACAAATTAGGGGTTGGATACACTTCAGGATGAATAATATCTTCTTCATTCAATGGGGTGTGTATCTTAATCCATATTTCTTCTTGCCTACCCTAGGTCCTTTTATCCTAACAAATAAGGAGGTTTTGCAGTTGAAAATCTTTTCTATAGTAGCTTTCAGGTAATTATTTTCATTTTAGTTTTTCTTCATCCTTAGTTCCTTAAGGTTTGATTCCATTTCCAAAATCTTACTATATTTATTTTTTAAATCTTCACACAGCAAATCATTAGCTCTTTTGGTTTCAGTTAAACTTTTATTTAACCTTTCTGCTTCATTCTTTAGAAAGGTATTAGCCTTTTCTTGATTTCGTAAGTTTAGTTTAAATATTTTCATTTGCTTAATTATTGTTTTATATTTTTCTACAGTTCATTAAAAACATCTTCAAGATTGTCAGAATCCGATTCAAATAGGTGGTAAAGGAGGTTTCAAAATTTACCTGCTCTAGTCCTGCCATGAGGGATAGATTTGCATTTTCTTCCTCTTCGAATTCCGAGCTTGAGGATTCTGAGCTGGTAGCTTCTTCGTTGTCCATGTTACTGCCATTACCTTCTTTTTGTATTTTCTGAATCTCTTTTCTTTGCCTTTCTTCTTGTCGGATCTTTCTGCTTGATCCTTTTCTTTAGCTTGGGACATTCAGATTTGTAATGTCCAGGTTGATTGCACTCATAGAATGTGGCTCCTCCTTTTTGTCTTTCTTGAAAAATCTTTTGGAGCCGAACTTCTTTTTCTTTGCAAGGATTCTCTGCAACTTTCATGAAAGCATAGCCTCATCATCACTATCATCTGACTTTTCTTTATATTCTTCAGATGAAGAAGAATCTGCAATCTTCAAATCTTTGACATTTTCCTTTTTGAAGAATTTTCAGCAAATCTCTCCATATTATTTCATGAGCCATGAGGGAACCAATTAGCTTATCAATGGATAATTGAGTTAAATCATGTGCTTCCTCAATGGCCGTAACTTTAGTAGTCCAAACATTAGTAAGAGATCTTAAAATTCTCCTAACTGTTTCTTCATTAGTTAAGATTTTTCCTAGAGAGCTTAATCCTACTATTATGTTTGAAAATCTGTTATACATCTGAGTTATATTTTCTGTTGGGAGCATTTTGAATTGTTCATATTGTGACACAAGAATATCTATTCTAGTTTGTTTAACCCTATCAGTACCTTCATATGTTACTTCGAGTTGTCCCACATTTCTTTTGCTGTTTTACAAGTCAATAGCCTATTGAACTCTCTTTTAGAAGTGCACAGCAAAGATAGTTTTTAGCTTTGTAGTTTAATGACATATTTCTTTTATCAGCTAGTGAAAGACCAGAATAGGAGGTCTCACCAATGATTTGGAAATCACCTTGTTCTATTACCTACCATAGGTCGAAGTCAGTTCCTCTAATGAAGCACTCCATTCGCATCTTCCAATATTGATAGTCCTCACCATCGAAGAATGGTGGCCTTGTAACGGATTGGCCTTCATAGTTGTGAGCTTCAGCTGCCATTTCTTCTCAAATCTTTTAGATTCTTCTGAGAAGACCTCGCTCTGGTACCACTTGTTGGATCGAAATGGCACTATAGATGTCCTAGAGGGGGGGGGGGTGAATAGGACTTCTTGGCTTTATAAGTTTTCTTCTGAAATTGCACAACACTAAATAAATTCATTAGTACTTAGTGTGGTGTGTGTGATTCAAGTGTGTACTAGGCGGAAACAATCACATAAATATGCACAAGGATTTATCCTGGTTCGGCCCTTCCTACATGGAAGACCTACATCCAATCCTCAAGTCAACCACTTGATATTTCCACTAACTGCCAATAACTTGGCCTTCTCTCACCCATGAGAGGTAATACAAACCCACTTTCTCCCAAGCAAGTCTTCCCTAAACAGGGTACAAAAGAATTGCCTTCCACAAGGCCTTCCCTTCACAAGAGGGGTAAGCAGGAACACACCTCCTGTTGAAATTGCACAGAAGAAAGAAATAAATGACTCTTGTGTGTTTGCTTCAAGAATGAGCAAAAACACACAATTCAGAAAGGTTAACAGATTGGAATTGAAACTCAAATCCTTTCTGAATGAGCAGGGTGGACTTCAGAAAAAGTATGCAATTACAGTTTGCCACCCGGACACAAGACTTCTGTGGAAACAAGGAGAGCTGATGAGAATCTTGCTGAAAGGGGAGCTCTCCAACTTGTGGCTTGGAAGAGCTTGTGAGATTTCTTGCTCGAGAAAATTGTAAGTATTAAGCTTACTGTAGTTGAAATGCACTTGATATCTCTGCATATCTTCTTCTTTCAAACTTTAGCTTCTTTTATAATCTTCAAAATGTAGATGTTTTAAAAATGGCCGTTGGAATTTGCCCATTTGAAGAGAGCTCTAGGATCCTTTGGAATTTGCAAGGCTTGTTGTCCATGGGTCCTTCTACTTTGCTTCTTTCCAACGTCTTTAGATGAGGGTTGCAGCTTCACAGCTAGAAGGTCAACTTCTCATTAAATGGATTGTGAAGGTAGCATGCTGAAAACATGCTTCAATAAATGTCTGCAGCAAAGACAAGACAAAAGGAAGAGTATCTCCATACCTTTGAGGTAGGTGAGTCAGAGAGAAAAAGAAAAGGTATGGAAACCTCGTATAGGCATGCTTTTTAGATAGAAAGAAGGACAGACATTGTGCCAAGAAGGTAAGGTATGGGTCTGATAGTGGTAGGTGAGCCTCTGTCAGATGCCATGCGCCTGAAATGTAATAAATGCACTATCTCTCTTGTATCCACAAAATCCGGATCATTTTCATGAAGCAAACAGCTCAGTTTGAATAAAGAGTTGCAGAAATAATCTAAACATTTTTTGGATGAATAGTTTAAGTATAATATGTCTTATCTTGTCAGAAAAGTAATAATAAAATAATGATATTTGATGGATCTGCAAAATATTTGATCATTGAAGAGTTTATTAGAAATAATATCAAAGATGATTAGGAAACATGATTACACTCATTGTTGAACTGGAAGTTCAGAGAAACACTAAGTACGGAACTGACAGTGATGTCGAATACAAAGGAATATGCAATCCGACTATGGAAGTTGAAGAATGATTCAACTTCAATAGATATGATACTAGAATACATGTCGGGAATGAAAAGAATGATTCGACTTCTAAGAAAGATTATAATCTGAATATAGAAGTCGAAGTTAAAAATAAAATAATTCGACTATTTTGGATGTTAGAATTTTCTGAGGAAATGAAGGCAATTCAACTTTAGCAGTCGGATACTGAGGAATTAGAGTTCTGAAGCATTCGACTATAGGAGTCGAAGTTGATAGTCGGATTATGTAGTTAACTTTATGAAGTATTTGACTGTATAAGGCGGAGTTGACAGTCGAATTACGAATATTGGTATGGACTTAGAAAAATCCTGAGTGGTTTTTAACTTCGATTCTGAAGGAGTCGGATTTAGCAGTCGAAGTCTCAAGTCGGATTCAATATGACATAGGGAGAGTCTGTGGACTTAGAAAAATCTTGAGATGGAGTTTGTCACACTATTGTATATATATATTTTTTGTGATATGTAATTGATGTATTTACTCTGTAGAAAGTATATTTAAAAGTTTGTCATAGAAAAAACATGATATATGCTAAGTCTACAAAATCTTAGATTTTCTTAGGGGTAGTTGCTCAACACTGCCAAGAGAACTTGGCCTTCTCTCACCCTTGAGAGGTATTACAAGCCCACTTGCTCCCAAGAAAGTCTTCCCTTACCAGGGGTACATGACTACCTTTCACAAGGTCTTCCTTACATAAGAGGGGAACAGCAGGAACAATCCTCCTGCAGGATTACACAGAAATAAAATGTAAAGACTCTTGTGTGTTTACCTCAAGAATGAGCAAACACACTGAATTCAGAAAGGAGAAAACAATAAGACTTGTAAATTGACTCCTTTTAGAACTACAGAGGTGGACAGAAAGATATCAATTACAAGTGCCACCCGAAACAAGACTTCTGTGAGAAAGGAGAGATCTTGGAGAATTTCTGAATGTGGAGCTCTCAATCTTGTAGCTTGGAAGAAGGCTTGTGGAGATCTCTTTTTGCTAGCAGAAGACAGTTGAGAGTTGAAGGAGTTGCTAGCTGGTCTCTGAAATTTCTAAGTGTTCAGATCCCTTATGTGTATGTCTGTGTTCTCCTTTAAAACTTTGGCTTCTCTTATATTCTTTAGAAGAATGTAGCCGTTTAAAAAAAAATCATTGTTGGGAATCTGGCCGTAGACCTTTAATCCTTTGGATGTTGGTTGACGTTGTTGTCCATAAGTCCTCCTATCTTTGTCTCTTTCCAATGACTTTAGATGAGGCTTGCAGCTTCACAGCTAAGGAGTCAACTTCCAATTAATTACTCTGAGAAAGCCCACGCTGAAACAGTCTAATAAATATCCTGCATCAAAGACATGACAAAAAGATAGAGTACCTCCATACTTTCTGAGGTAGGTAAGTCATAGAAAAATAAAAAGTATAGAAACCTCGTACATATAGCTTTTCAGAACAATAAAGGATGGACAGACAGTTTGCAACAGAAGGTATGGATAGGTTCTGACAGTGGTAGGTGAGTCTCTATCAGATGCCCATGCGTCTGAAAATAATAATGCAACATATCTTCTGAAATGAAGAAAATCCTGACTACTATCATGAAGCAAGGGATCAATTTGAACAGATGTATCAAATATATTCATAGACAATTTTAGAAGAGTATTTTGAGTATAATGTGTCTTATCATGTCAGAATATATTAAATAATGTTAATCTGATGGACATAGAAAATATTCAGTCAATGTAAGTTCTGACAGAAATCATATTAAGAAGAATAAGATGATATCTCAATATTTCATAAGTTATAAAATATTATGTACACAGAAACTACAAGTACAAGACTTGTCAGTGAAGTCGGATTCAAAAGAGAGTGTACTTCGAATCTAGGAGTCGGAGACCGAAACATGAGAATGGACTGATTCGACTTTACCAGAAGTTGCATTGAGATTATATCATTCGACTTAGAAAGTCGGATCGAAATAAGTCATAATTCGACTTCCATAGAGTTAGATAGAAACAAGATAGAGAATTCAACTTTAGGAGTCGGATACAGAAGAACTCGATTTCTGAGAATTGAAGTCCAGAATGAAGTATCCGACTGTATAAAGTCGAATTCAGAGGAGTTATATTTCTGAAGTATTCGACTGTATGAAGTCAGAGTTGACAGTCGGATACAGTGTAGAAGTCTGGACTTAGAAAATTTTTCAAGATGATTTTGTGCAAAAATTTTCGATTCAAAGAAGTCGGAGTCCACAGTCGGATTCAGTATGATACACATAGAGTAGTTGAGGACTTAGAAAATTTTCGAGATTGAGTTTGTCCAAACTATTTTCTGTGGTTTTATAATTGATTCATTTAATTTGTAGAATGTCTTATAAGGTTTTGTCATAGCAAAATCATGATATAATAATATTAAAATCTTAAATGATTTTCTTAGGGGTAGTTGCTCAACAATAAGTATTTCCAAAAATCAATAACAAAATTGCTGAGAAGTATAGAAGTTTAAAATCACGACATACAGGGCTGACGTGCTAATAATGCCTTTTTAATCATCAATCGATTATTGCATAATCATGACTAAGTACACCGCCGTGTTCATGACAAAAGCACGTTAATGATTGTGCATCATTCGATATGAAAATAGCGATGGTTATACCCGACGCTTTTATGATCAATCGTTTGACCAATCAATATGAAAATTGCGACAGTTATAACAACGTGTTCATGAACAATCAATCGATGGTTCACCAATCGATATGGAAATCGCGACAGTTCTAATCGACATGTTCATGAACAATTGATCGATGGTTCACCAATTGATTAAAAAATTGTGACGATAATGCTTGACTCATTCATTACATAATAAATGCAACTACTGAAGCCAACGCGATTCATGAATATTCACTAACACCTCCAACAAGATAGGAAAATAAAATGGAAACATCCGGAAATGGGAGGAGACCCTAAATGATGGGGAAATAGACTCTCTAAGGCAAATTGGATCATTGTGGCATTATAGTGTAACATGAAATATGCTCGCAATGGTGTCAATTTAGCGTGTCTACACCAGTCAGAACAATAATCGAAACAGTCTCTTGAATCGCGACGACTGAACCCATCGCGGTTTTCATCAATGTTCCAAGTTCCACTCGAGGCTAGATTAACTTGCTTGTTTCACACTTCTAATGGATTTGGGACTTGGCCTCCGGGCTTTGCACAACCATAGGCTTATAAGAAGCCTCTCTCCTTACTCTCCCAAGCATTTGACACTCTCCAAAGCTCAATTATCAAGCATTTGCCAAGGGAGAAGAAGAAAGGAGAAGGATTGAAGTGAAGAAGTCATGGATCAAGGTGAAGCTCCACCCATCAAGAGACAAAGAACCAATGATTTTCAGACATTGCACAAGGTGGGAGGACACATTAGCAGTTTAATTCAAGACAAATTGGTGAGTTGATTTGATTTTGTGCATTGAATTATTAGCTTATTTCTTTTTGTTCTTAATATCCTTCTCTTGTTTTCCTTCTTTTTTTCCTTCTTCTTCCAACTTCTTCATGGCCAACCCATCTCCATGGCCACATAAAACTCACCTCCATACTCCATTGACCATGTTGCTCACTTTTACCCAATCCAACCATGCGCCACCCTCCATGGCCAATTTTTATTATTTTTCTCTTTTTAACTCTATGGGATTACCCACTCTTTCCAGGTGCTAGACGATACATGAAGTTGCCTTGGCTCAAACAATTAACCTCTTTCATTAGCCTAGACATAAAGCCATCCTCTCTAAGTGGGGTATCCATAACTTATTCATCCATGCCAAATGCTATCACGAAATCCATCTTGATTGGGCAGCAATGGGGGATCTTGTTGAACTTTGGCATCCACAAACCCACACTTTCCTTTTAAAAACCTTTGAAGCCACAATTTTATTGGAAGAAGTTGAACTTTTACTAGGTTGAAGAGGATGAAGAGAGGTGATGAAGATGACATGGTGATCATGCCGAGGAGAATTAAGTAAGGAGGTGCTATAAAACTTCATGGGAAGCGAAAGGGAGCCCCAAGATGTCCAAGGCATGAAAGGAATCAACTTGCAAAAACTTGCGGCTTGGATGATCAAAGCTTTACCAAAGGCGAAAAATGATGAAGAGCTTGAGAGGGTGATGAAGGGATTCACCATAGGTCTTGTGGGAGCTCTTCTTTTCCCGCCATCGACAACACACTTGAAGAAGAACAATTGAACCCCGTGTGCAGCATATGGGAAGGGGAGAGATTGGGACTACTGGTGCTAGCCTATCTCTATAGTTGGTCCATGACAGCGAGCTTGGGTGTGCCTCCTTATGGATCTATGTGTTATTCACTTGTTGGACCGATTTGCATTTCAAGTTTGATGTAAACAATGAGGCAACGAGCTCGTCCCGGATCTTTTTAAAAGTCCACTCCAACGCATGGATAGCTTGGTTGGCTTAGAAGGGTGGATTGCAAACTGTGTGCCTCAGCTCAAGACGTAGACAGATTGGTGTGATCATCTCTGAAGCATGCCACAAAATGCCTTTATTTGTGTTCCAAAACCACATCTAGCCAAGGACTTGCGGACAAGGCTAGCACCCGATGTGGAACTCTGGCTCATTGGGGCAACCGAGTTCATGCTCTACCACGCACACTGCTGCCTTTCTCAACTTGGACTCCCTAGGCGGATCTTCAAAGGACCATCACACCTTCTGCAGATCAAGCAACGAGAGCTCGGAACCAATAGCGATGGAGAAGAGGTAGACACTATCAAAGCACTATGGAATATTTGCACCTATAGGCAGTTAGTCTAAAATGTAGGGGAGACTCAAGATGATTGGATGGCTTATGTAAGAGAGCTCAAAAAATTATGGCCAAAGTTGTCATTTGTAAGCTCAAGAATTAAATCCCCAATAAAAGTGATCAATATCCTTTATTTTGGCCAAAACTAAGTTGCACAATGATTGCCTCTTTTGAAACAATAAGAGTTAACCTTAATTGCATGTCTCGGGCAAACCTTTCAAAAACACGATAGGTTTAGGCATCGCATATCACTTATTAGTCTGTGACCATCTACGCTGCCACACTTCACTTTAAACGCGACTATTACCCACAACACGATTTACATTATTCCTTAAATTCAAAAATCCCCTCCTCAAACTCAGTGCCAGGGTAATGATGACAAGTCTAAATAGCGACCACCTAAGGCGTCACAGATCATTCAATATTCCAAAGACGCGACGTCTGAACCCATCACATTTTACTCAAGTTCAAACTGTTCGAACAAAATGCCCGAGAACCTCTTCCTTCTACTCTTTTCGGAGAACATCCCCTTCTAGCTCTCTTCACTCTCTCTTCTCTTCTCCTGAACTCTCACTCTCCGACTATCTTCTCCCTCTCTAACTTTTCTCTAGCCTCAACTCCCTCAAGCTTCTATAGCAAAGAAGTTGGACACCAAACGCCAACAAGGGGAAATAGAGGAAACAGCGGGGAAGGCTCCAACGGCGAAGGAGGCTCCGAGTGCGGAGGAGATGATGATGGAGGAGACGGAGGAGGAGGCTCTGCTGATGTTGGTGGAGTGAGCTGAGGCTCCGGCGGCAATGGAGTGGAAAGGGATGCCGGCGATAGTAAAGGAGAAGAAGTAGGATGACCGGTAGGGAGGCTTGGACAAGGAAGGAGGGGTCCCAAAACTCCTATTGGGTCTCTTGTTTTGATGATGTTTAACTATGATCCATAAAATCTAAATTTCACATTCTAGTCATGCCTAACATAATATTTCATGTTTAACTCAGAGAAAAAGCGGACATGAAGTCAGTGGTGTCGACACAGGACTGTTAGGGTGTTGACACAATATGCACTTCCAGTGAGAACTTCAAGAAGAAAAGCCAGTGGTGTCGACACAGGTCCTTCTTGTGTCGACAAACCCTCCACTCTCAAGAATCAGATTATGAAGAAAGGAATCAATGGTGTCGACACACCTCTGTTAGGGTGTCGACACATGATGTTTCACAATTGACTTGTGTCGACAATCTGACTGAACTTTAAAAATATCATGTGTCGACACAAGCTAACTTCCAATAAAGAAATCATAGTAAGTCAAGCTCATGTGTCGACACATAAGATGTCTTTGTCGACACACTTTGAATGATGATTTAGAACCTGAATTTCATGAACATGTGACAGCTTGTGAATCAAGGGATTTAAGTGGGAATTCTATGCCCTCAAACCTCAAGGTACCACATGGATACATGGGACTATAAATGCCCATGATCCTCACTCTATTGGTTCTCCAGAACCAGAAAGCAGCGGCCTGAGAGAAATCTCATCTGAGATCTACAAATGCTCCAGAGCTAAAGAATTGGAGATTCAATTTTCTATAGTTGATTAAAGGTCAAGTTGATTCTCAGATTCAAGAGTCTGCATCATCTATCTGGAGTTGGAAGCCAGAAGTTTCAGTCAGAAGTAAAAGTGGAAATTTGAACCAATCTCATATGTTCTATCCCTCTTCATTGTTCAATTGGTTCTACCTCTAACTTCATATCATTCAGTGTGTAGTGTGAAATTTGAGCAAGCCTTCTGCTCAATTTCATGTGTGTGTTCTGATTTGAGATTTCGATCATCTCACATCATGTGTGTGTTTGTGTGTGTTGTTCAAACTTGCTACTTAAGCATATTTGTGTGTGTGTGTGTGGATGGTGGATGTAGGATACACAGTTGTGTAATCTGAACCACCTTAAATCTCTGTGTTACTATGGTTTGATCTCTTTGAATGCTAGATGATTGATAGGTACACTTACTAATAAGATTGCAATCATCTACTATTTCACATATTCACATCCACACACTCAATTTATCTTGTTTTGTATATGTGTACAACAAAATTTGATAATCTTCATAGATATTATCGTTTGTTAATAGCTTGTTTTAATTTGGTGGAAATCTATTCAACCACCCCCCCTTTCTAGATTTCTTCATAGCCATCTTCTGCTACTTTTCATTTGGTATCAGAGCAGGTTCTCATTGCACTTGATAGGTGTTTGACTTAACGATCAAGAGTGATCAGCTATGAATGTAAACTAGGGGTTTGTGGTTGAGGGACATTCAGTAACTAGACCTCCATTTTTTGATGGAACTGATTATTCATATTGGAAAAATAGGATGCAAGTTTTCCTGAGAGCACAAACTATGAACTTTGGAGATTATGGATAAAGGCCCTACTGAGCTGCCAGGGAATGAAGACAATTGAAATAGAGAGCAAATTCATAAAGCAACATTCAACTGGAGTGCAATGAATATGATGTAGTGTGCCATTCACCCTAAAGAGTGCTCTAGAGTGTCTTTATGTAAGTCTGCAAAGGAAATGTGGGATAAATTGCAACTCATTTATGAAGAAACCTCTGAGTAAGAGAGACAAATGCAAGTATGTTGGTTTCTGAATATGGGATGTTTAGAATGAAAAATGATGAAATAGTATCTGATATGTTTGGTAGATTCATGTTAATTGTAAATGGTTTTAAGGATCTTGGAAAAGAGTACTCTAATAGTGACCTTGTGAGGAAGATATTAAGGTCTCTTCTATCCACATGGCACATGAAGGCCACTGTTATTAAAGACTCCAAAAATTTGTCCACCATGCAATTAGATGAGCTTATAGGTTCTTTGATGACTTATGAAATCAATTTGAAAAGGAATGCATCTGAAATGATTTCAAAGAACCAATAGCATTGAAAGCAACATCGAGTTCCAAAAATGTTATTGAAAGTGATGATGACAGTGATGAAACTTTTGATGAAGAAAATGACAATGAAATAGCCTTACCAACAAGGCAATTCAAGAAATTTCTGAGAAAGAAAGGAAAATGTAAATTCATGTCTTTTACTAAAAATGATATATCTAAGAAGCCAGATTTCAATAAGAAAACTGATCTGAATAAGAAGGCTGACATCATTCGTTATGAATGCAGGAAGCAAGGTATATAAGAGGAGAATGTTCTGATCTAAAAAGAAAACTAAAAAATCAAATGTTCAAGAAGACCTGAGCTATGCTAGCCACCTGGAGTGATGAAGATGAGGAAGCACAAAAAAAGTGAGTCTGATGATGATGAAATCACTTGTCTCATGCAAGAAATGAGAAAAACACAAAGGTGAGTTCTTCATTTGCTGATTTCTCTATTGATGATTGGGAAGAACTTATACTTTCTTGTTTGAAAATTGTGTGAGTATAAATCAGAAAACAAGTTTCTAAATAGGAAAATCAATAGCATCTTGCATGATTTTTCAAATAATGAACATATGAACCTCTTGAATGATGAAGTAGATAATTTGAAAAATGAAAAAGGAATTCTTAATGAACAACATGATGTTGTTAAGGAAAATATCAAAATGGTGAAAAAGAAAAATAACTCTAACTAAGGAAGTTGAAAAACTCAAGAAAGAAAAAGAATTGATTCAAGGAGAATTGGAAAGCACACAAAAGGAACTGAATGATAACAAGGACACCTTGTCAAAATTGTCAAAGGAAAACAAAATTTAGATATAATATTATGAGTTTGAATGAACACCCACAAAGCATGGATTAGGTTTCCAATCTAAAAACAAAACGAAGTTTGAACAATCCTGATAACATCTTTTGTTAAAGAAACATCTCCTCATAATCAATTTGGAAAAAATTCGAATGAAACAATCCATGAATTCTAAGCACAAGGTCAAAATCAAATCAAAAATTTCAAAACAAAAGTTCAGCATGGAATAGTTCATTTTAATGATCAACATAATCTGAAGCATGTTGTCAGATTTGATTTTCATCAGAAAATTGATAAAAAATTCATATCTCATAAACTCATGTCATGCAAAATTTGTGGAAAACATGGACATTTTGATTCAATTGCAGATATAACTGATGATCAGTCCATCTCCATATAATTTGTTATTTATTATATGTATTTTGGTGATTAACAAACCCTGAAAATATTGACTAACATCATTTTCTGAAGCTTATCAATAGGTATCAAATTAAACAAACTCAGTAAGTCATCTAAACTCACTGTTACTCGAAGTTCATTGCATATGATTTGTCTAAGTATACATCGACTTCCATTAACAGCTCAGAACGATTACTGTTTTACTGAAACATCGATTTAACTTAAGTATCGACTTCATATTTAAAACATCGATTTCAGAAAGAAACATCAATTTCACTTAAGTATCGACTTCATATTTAAAACATCGATTTCAGAAAGAACATCGATTTCACTTGAGTAGCGACTTCATATTTAAAACGTCGATTTTAGAAAGAACATCGATTTCACTTAAGTATTGACTTCATATTTGGAACATCGATTTCGGTTCTATATCACTTCATATCTAGAACATCGATTTCGGTTCTACATCGACTTCATATTAAAACAACGATTTCAGTTCTACGTTGACTTCATATTAGGAACACCGATTTCGGTTCAAACATCAATTTTGTTTCTACAACGATTTTATTTAAACATCGATTTCATGTAGAACATCGACATCACTTAAAACATCGATTTCGGTCGTACATCGATTTCATGGAACAACCTTCATTTTAAACATCGATTTCACTTGAACAACGATTCCGGTTCAACAACAATTTCACTAAAAACATCGATTTCGGTGGAACATCGATTTCATATGGAACATCGGCTTTAGTTGATAATGACTTCGTTCCCAACAACGATTTCATTTGAACATCGATTTCAGATAAATAACGACTTCAGTTCAACAATTATTTCACTACATCTATACATGGATTATGTACACATCGATTTCATGCCAACATGGATTACATCTCAACATAGATTATGGTTATAACTCAACATCGATTTAACATTTACATCGACTCTCATTGTACACAGACTGTCTCTAACATCAACTCTCTTTTATATCAATTATGTTTTAGACAGTTGTTGAATACTCTATTATAATTATTCTAGTTAATTTGAATTTATTTCATTCTTTATATTATTCAATATATTCAAATCTCTGTGGATTTCAATTCTTCCCCCAAACCATGTTGTCCCTTGTATACTCAAACATTTATGTGTGTGGTACAACATCTCTGCACGATATATCTTCTGTTTACACACTCATGTCACATAAAGTAAAGCTTTTTAGGATGACAGAATGGAATTTCCTTTCTAGTATATTTTCCTAAAGCACGACTACTAACGTTGACTGATAGTTTAGACAAAGATAAGTTGTCTATGCTTCAGCATTTATTGTATAGAATGTTCTGGTAGGAACACACGCTACAACGTTGGACTTGTCAACCTGACAGAAGCAAGAAGATATTCAGATAATCTTCCTCTGTGTATGTGTCCATCCTAGCATTAAATGGCTGCAAGTTCTCTTGCTCCCTACCTCGGACCAGAGACATCTAACGTGCATGAAGATGAGAGACAACAGATACTTCAACGTTCAAATCGTTCAGAGAAGATAAATAGAAGACTGATGACTCCATGAAGAACAACTTTTTGAACAGCTTGAACACCTTAGTCACCTTGAAGAAAAGGAAAGAAGAGCTTGCTCCTACATTCGAATCAGTCTTCAGCTCTAGCTCTCCATAGCACCTATTTCTCTCCTTGAGAGCTTGTGTAGATCTGAGAGACCCTCATTCTGTGTAAACCTTTGTCACTCAGATTCAGCCTCAGATCAAGCAATCTCTATAAGCTTGGTCTAGGAGCCATCCACTCTTTACTCATTTTTCTTGAGCGTTCCTCTTCGTATGTGTGAAGAGTAGACCTACTGTGAAGTGGGTGTTTGTTCCCTTTGGTAAGAAGGAAGACCTATTGCATCAGGTGGTGTAGTGCATCTTCATGTAGAGAAGAGAAGGCCAGCTGTGGCTAGATGTGTAAGTGTCCTTAAGGGGGACTGTACCCTTGTTTACTGAAATCCCAAGTTGTTGCTTAGGGACTTGACATAGGATTCCTTATGACAGAGATCTGAAACAGGATAAAATCCTTGTTGTCTATGTGTGTGATTTTATTGTGTCTTATTCTCCAATCCAAACATCATGTAAGAAATCGGTATTAGAACCATTGCCAACAATCCATCTCGAGTTTGAAAGCACTGCTTTTTTTGCCTAGTTGAAAATATTCAAAGTAACCCCTGCAGGAAAAGGTTTATGGAGATAGGTCAAGTGAAGAATTAAAAAACAAAAACAATCAAAAATTAGAGTTAGAAGAAAAGTTAAAACTCTAACTGAAGAAAATATTTATTTAAAAGAATCAGTTAGAAAATTAACTAAAGGAAAAACATCTCTAGTTCTATGCTTAAAAGGATCAAAATCTGGAAACAATAAATAAGTGCTTGGATACATACCTCCAAAAAAAGGAAAACAAGCCACAATTCTAGGAAAATATCCTTTGCCAATTTTGTAAAAGAAACCAAAATGCCTCAGAAAAAGGTACCTGAAACAAACAAGCTTCCAAATGAACAAGGTTTATAAAAACTGTGTTCTAAACAGGCATCACAAAGACAATAAGAACTACAGAACAAACTATATTCATTGTTGTTCTCATTGCAATAAATAAGGACACACAGTAAACACCTGCACAATAAGGTCCCTAGTATGGATTCTGAAAGGATATTTTCATGCATCTAACCATCAGGATCCAAAAGGATTTTGGTACCTACTTCTGAGTAGTTTATTTGCAGGATGGTCTTGGAGCATCAGGAACAAAGGATGTTCAAGGCATTGGTGGCTGCCATCTCTTCATCCAACTCATAACTGAAGAGGGAGTAGTCACTAATTTATTTTTAAATGTTATTATTACTAACAACTATTTGTAAGTCTCATTCAGGTGGAGTCTCTCATTCAGGTGGAGTCCTCATTCAGGGGAGCACAGACTAAGGGGGAGTTATTCATTATGTCAATCATTGTTGAAACCCTCAATGGTAAGAAATTTTCACACAAAAGGGAGAGAATACATGGTAAGATTCTTCTTTTTGGTTAGTGACAAAAGGGGAGATTATGCATAGTATGTATTATCTGTGAATTTTTATATTTTCTATGCTTTAAGTATTTTTGTCAGAAAATTCTCATAATTTTGTCATCACCAAAAAGGGGGGAATTGTTGAACCACTCTTATATTTTACCCTTATATTTTGGTGATAACAAAACTTATGATTAATTAAATATTATTAAATATATTTAACATTATGTTTTCCTAATAAATATAAATTTATGGTACTATTGCTGTGTGATTTGCACTGAAAAGCTAAATCGATGTCTATTCAATATACATCGATTTCAGTTCACAAAGTGCCACATCGATTCTGTTGAAAACATGGTTTCATTCAACATCGATTTCACTTAAACATCGATTTGACTTAAACATCGATTTCATACAAACATCGATTTCATTTAAACATCGATTTCACTTAAACATCGATTTGACTTAAACATCGATTTCACTCAAACATCGATTTCACTCAAACATCGATTTCACTCAAACATCGATTTCATTCAAACATCGATTTCACTTAAACATCGATTTCACTTAAATATCAATTTGACTTAAACATCGATTTCATTCAATCATCGATTTCACTCAAACTCGATTTCACTAAAACATCGATTTCACTTAAACATCCATTCCCTTGAAAACATGGATTTCACTTAAACATGGATTCGGTTCAAACCTGGATTTCACTTAACATCACTCTGTTGAAACATGGATTTCATTAGAACATGGATTCTGCTTACACATAGATTTCAACTTAAACATCGATTTCTTTATATTTCAAAATGTTTTTGGCATCTAGTGAAAAGTTAAATATATTTCATTTTGCGTAATCTTCTATCTTTTTGACAAAAGATCTTTTTTATCTCTCTAGATCCATTCTCTCCTGTCGGACAAAAAGAGCTTACCTACCACTTTTGGGTGACAGTAGAAAACACAGAAGTGTGAGCCTTTTGACAGAACACTCTTTGATCTAACACCTTTCTTCTATGCCTGCAATCTCGAAGACCACCAAGTAACTGACAATCAGAACAAGAAGAATAGAAAAATCAGCAACGACTAGAAGAGTCCCAACAATCTCTTCAAGGATCTATTCAAAGCTACTCATATAAAAGATGAAGCAAGGCTGAAGAACAATAAGAGAGCTTTCCTGAAGAACATTCAAAGAGTGTACATCAACTGAAGAACCTGGACTCCAGATACACTCAAAGGAAAAGAGAGAAAGAGCCTGAGCCCAAGAAGAAGTGCTCAAGCATCTGAAGCCTTCAGCTTCAAGCTCCTTCTCCTCTCTTCTCTTTCTCTCTCTGTGGTCATTGTAATTTTTGGGGAGAGTCCTTTGCTGAGAGTTTTTGGGTTAGAGTCCCATTCTTGTAAACTCTCAGCTTTGTTCTTTCTTTTCTAAGAAAGATTTCTGTCCAGCTATATAGGACTGTACATAGTGTAGAACCTAGCTAGGGGTTTAAGTCTAGAAGACCGCACTGGGGTTTTACCAGGAGGTTGGCTTATGGACCTGTAAGAGAAGTGGGCTGCCTTCTGCCCAGGAAAAGAGAAGACGAAGACCGCTGAGGTGATGGGTGTTGTATTGTCCTTGAGGGGACTATTCCCTTGGTTAGTAAAATCCCAAGGATGCTTGGGGACTGGACGTAGGACTTCCATGTGGGAAGGGCGAACCAGGATAAATTCCTTGTGTTCTTTGTGTGATTTTTTATTTGCTTCCGCACTGCTACTCTCTATCACATTCACTAACCAAACTTTCAAGTGATAATTTCTGTGTTTAAGTTTCTATTTTAGATTTCCGAAAACCTATTCACCCCCCCCTCTAGGTTAGCTTGCTGCCTACCAAAAGGGCCAACAACAATAAGCAAAGCTGTAAGTATATAAAATATATAACCACCTAAGCGTGATGCTATAGCTGTAAGTAAGTAAACGGCAAACCATGTACGCGTGTACAAGCTAAGGACGGGCACGATGTACATGAGTCACGAGAACTGGTTCGTGACACCAGCCACAGACCCGGACAAACAACACAAGTCACCTCTCAGCCTCGCAGCACGAACCAAAGGTCCACCTGCTCGTCCACCTCAACAGGTAATAACTGTGGAGACAAACAACACCACACCTGCAGACCACACTGCCGAAAGACCAAGCCCTGACACCTTTACGGACTTTGGCCAAGACCCTAAAGTGAGACATTGGAAACAGGACTAGCTGGGGACCGTAGGTCTACTGGTGTCCCGTCCCCAACCATGAGCACGCTACAAGCGACCGCACACCCACAAACCCGGGTCGCTACTCCTTGCTCCTTGCCTCCTTTCCCTCAGCCGGACGTGCAACTCAAACTCAGGAGTGAGGGGTGTTCAGGAAGACGACATAAACCTAGAACGGTACGCACTGTACTGGGACAAAACCTGAGCACCCGGTGCCTG
>JACBKR010005251.1:0-19459 GCA_014218235.1 Colocasia esculenta | reverse complement strand
CCCGTCCTGATCGTCAAGTGCCAGAGGATCCTATATTAAAAAATTAATAGAAAACATTAATACAAATAATATACAACATTATTTTCAAAAATTTAAATTTAAAACATGTGATTATTCCTCAAGTTTAATAAGAAAATATTTTGGATCCTTTAGACTTGGATTTTTTTTAGATCTGTCATTTGAACGCCCAACCGAATTCGAGAATCCAAATTGGATTCTGTTAGTTCGCACACGTCAATTTCACCTACCCGGTCGTGTCGGAGCGAACGACACATCGATCGAATTCCTATTTGGGATTTTGGAACCTCGGGTTGCGGGTTTTTGATCATTTAGACTTGGGTTTTTTTTAAATCAGTCATTTCAACGCCCAACCCAATCCGAAATCTAAATCGGATTCCGTCAGTTCGCACACGTCATTTAACTCACCCGGTTGTTTCGGAGCGAACGACCACCGATCAGATCCCTATATGGGATTTTGGACCCCCAGGTTGCATGTTTTGATCATTTAGACTGGGTTTTTTTGGATCCATCATTTCAACGCCCAACCCAATCCGGAAATCCAAATCGGATTCCGTCATTCGCACACGTCAATTTAACCCACCCGGTCGTGTCGAGCGAATGACACGTCGATCAGATCCCTATTTGGATTTTGGACCCCCGGTTGTGTGTTTTAAATCCTTTAAACTTCGTTTTTTTTTAGATCTGTCATTAGAATGTCCAACCTAATCCGGAATCCAATCGAATTCCGTCAGTTCGCACACGTCAATTTCACCTACCCGGTCGTGTCAGAGCGAACGGCACATCGAGCGGATCCCTATTTGGGATTTTGGCCCCCCGATTGCGTGTTTGATCATTTAGACTTGGATTTTTTTTTGAAATTCGTCATTTCAACGCCCAACCCAATCCAAGAATCCAATTGGATTTCGTCTTCGCACACGTCAATTACCCACCAGGTCGTGTCGGAGCAAATGGCACACCTATCAGATCCCTATATGGGATTTTGGACCCCCGAGTCGCGGTTTTTGATCATTTAGACTTGGTTTTTTTTAGATCCTCCATTTCAACGCCCACCCAATCCGGGAACCAAATCGGATTCCGTCAGTTCGCACACGTCAATTCACCTACCCGATCGTGTCGGAGTGACGACACGTCGATCGGATCCCTATTTGGGATTTTGGACCCCCGTGTTGCGGTGTTTTGATCATTTAGACTTGGGTTTTTTTAGAGCCGTCATTTCAATGCCCACCCAATCCGGGAATCCAATCGGATTTCGTCAGTTCGCACACGTCAATTTAACCCACCCGGTCGTGTCGGAGGGAAACGACACATCGATCATATCCCTATTTGGGATTTTGGATCTCCGGGTTGTGTGTTTTAATCATTTAGACTTGGGTTTTTTTTTAGATCCGTCATTCAACGCCCAACCCAATCTAGGAATCCAATCGGATTCCGTTAGTTCGCACACGTCATTTAACCCCCTGATCGTGTCGGAGCAAACGACACACCGATCAGATCCCTATATGGGATTTTGGATCCCCGGCTTGCGTGTTTTGATCTTCTAGACTTGGGTTTTTTTAGATCCGTCATTTCAACGCCCAACCCAATCCGGGAATCCAAATCAGATTCAGTCAGTTCGCACACACAATTTAACCCACCTGATCGTGTCGGAGTGAACGGTACGCCGATCAGATCCCTATATGAGATTTTGGACCCCGGGTTGCGTGTTTTGATCTTTTAGACTTAGTTTTTTTTAGATCTGTCATTTGAACGCCCAACCAATCCGGGAATCCAAATCAGATTCCGTCAGTTCGCAACGTCAAGTTAACCCACCTGGTCGTGTCGGAGTGAACGCAAGCCGATTAGATCCCTATATGGGATTTTGGACCCGGGTTGCGTGTTTTGATCTTTTAGACTTGGGTTTTTTTAGATCCTCATTTCAATGGCCAACCCAATCCAGGAATCCAAATCGGATTCCATCAGTTTGCACACGTCATTTAACCCATCTGTTCGTGTCGGAGCGAACGCCACGCCTATCAGATCCCTATATGGGATTTAGACCCGGGTTGCGTGTTTTGATCATTTAGACTTGGGTTTTTTTAGATCCGTCATTTCAACGCCCAACCCATCTGGGAATCTAAATCGGATTCCGTCAGTTTGCACAGTCATTTAACCCACCGGTCGTGTCAGAGCGAATGACATGAAACTTAAGAAATTAATAGTAATACTTATTAATTTAGATTTCTTTTTTCTTATTTGACATTCTTTACTGGTTTCATTTCATTCAAACAATATGAAATTAATAGTAATACTGACCTGAGTGCTGGCTGTGAGGGGCGTACTCCCTGCATGGCTGAGATCAACTGCTCGACTAAAATGCCAAAGTGCGTCCGTAGCTCTTCCCAGATGAGGGTTCTAATCTCCTCTAGACCACTGCCGGGCGGAGCGCAGAGAATTGCGTATGTCGGAGGAGCGACCGAACTCGCATAGGAGGACAACACTGGAGTAGTATTCAGGCTATCCCAACAAAGTACACTCGACCCTTCCTCGGCCCTCCCGCTGCATCGACCCAAGCCTCCGGATCCAAGTTTGGCTGGGGAGTGCCCTCTGCATAGCGATCCGCCATCGTCCTGTCATAGGTCTCCTGCATAACAAATTAAAACTAAATTATTGAAAACAAATTATTTTATATCTGAATTGAATTCAAAATTATAGCTTGACTTACAGCAATCGTGCGAGCACTCTCGCTGACATAGTCATCCGTCCCTTTCCGCTTATGAGTTGATCAAAATAACTCGCGAAAAGTAGGGGCATGCTCGAGCTCGTGATGCACAATTCAACAAAAATTAGTTAGTTTCACAATAATAATCAATGTATAAGCAATTGAACAATAATATGCTTACAAAATTAGTTAGTTTCACAATATATAATATATAGATATATATATATATATATATATATATTGTACTCAACAGGTAATGAAAGAAATTTTTAAGGTACTTGATCAAGTAGCTTACAAAGAAACATGAAATATGATAAATAAAAATGTTTATGATATATAATCACATTATGAGTTTATGATAAACACATATAATAATAAATTCAAGTAAGTTTATGATAAACATATTTTAATTCTTCAACCTTAAGGTTACATGTAAAAAATGAGTTTATGATAACTTTAACGTATGCTATATATGCATCTAAATTGTCACCTAGGTCACACATATAAATGTCACTACATCCCCCAAAAATCTAGTGAACAGAACATCGTGCGAATGAAAAAGTATTTTAATTTTTATATTTTATTTTAAACATCACACTTGCAGTACAGTAGCTTATATAAATTACATATAAACAATAAAAAAACTATTAAAAAAATGTTTAGCAAACTAGCAGATTTGCTTCGCTCTACACTTCTGGGGCGACTTCAGCCATCGTTTATATTATTGGCATTGACTTGAACCATCGCTAGAAATTAATTAGCGACAGATTTTGTTCATTGTTGAAACCTGTTTATTGGGGATGACTTGAGTCATCACTACTGGCTTTATTGGGACAACTAACCTAGGCGTCGTTAATACGAAAGTATTTCCTATCCGGCATTATATTAGTGTGGATGACTTCTACATCCATCTCAAATGCTTGACCTTTTTAGGGATGACTCTATAACCCATCCCAAATAATCTAATTTGCAACAAGTTTAGCCGTCTCAAATAATTTTATAGCGACATTTTTGTAATCTATCTGTAATTGTCATCGTTTAGGGACAACCGTTGACAGTCCTCCGAAATAGTTTTAACAGCGGCAGCTTCAGTCGTCACAAATAATCTCATTTGAGACGAGTCTCTCAACCGTCCCTAATAGTAAACTTTGCCCTGTTTGATAAAATAGTGAGAATAGAGATATACCATCTGTACCATAGTTTATCCCCGTATTATTTGGTATAGTCAAAAATAAGAAAAGAGTATATCATTAAATATGTTTGGTACAAAAGAGGATAAGAATGAAGATAATTTGTTAAAAATTTTCTAAAATTATTATACATTTTAATTCAAATTTTCTGTACAAACGAGGAGGAGAAGGATCGGGCACGAGAGAGGTGGTCATGCACCGCCAAACAGATGGAAAGAGATAGGAATGGCCATCACCGTCCTACTATCCAAGGGAGAAGATGACCATCGAAGTCGGCCTTCAGCTCAACTTCGCCCGGTGGTTAATGGGCTCCAACTTCTCCATGGGCACCACCTCCGACGCCGTCACCGCGCCGCCGACGGCCAAGGTCATCACCATTCCCGCCGACCTGAGGGAGTACTCCACCTTTGCCGCCGCCGCCGCCGCCGCCCTCGGCACCGACAGTGCCGTCTACTTTCTCTACAGCTCTGACAGGCTCTTCTGTGACAAATACATCCCGGCACTGCACCCTGAGGAGCTCCTCCAGCCGGGACAGATCTAGTTCGTCTCCCCCCCCCGCCAAGCTCCGGTACCCCTTGTCCGGGGAGGACATGGCCGCGCTGGCGGTGAAGGCGAGCTCCGCGCTGGGGTTGCTGTTCGGGAAAGGCAGCAGCCGGAGGAATAAGAAGATCAGGATCATGCCGCTGCCGGACGTGGATGGCGACACAGATGGCAGCGAAGTGAACAGGCTGTGCGAAGACAAGGCGATCGGCCGTTTTGATCTACTCGTTCCTACTCCTCCTCGAAAGCCTGCAGGATCATGGTCTTCTTCTCGTGGGGCTTCAAGCAGGCCTTCTGTGGGTTCAAGAGCTCGGTGCAGAGCGCCACCTCGTTCGACAGACGGAGGCATGAGTCCTCACGGGGACTAGCCCAGGACAGCGCCCCCCGTCAAAACTTCTGGTCTAAGGCAGACACAGACGGCGGTGCCTTGGAGGCTTGTCGCGCCTGCACTTGGGACACGCCCGAGTGAGGGATACGGTTCCTGGACTGTCGTGAATGCGAGGTGGCGGTGGCAGAGAGGGGAAGCGAGGGGGAGGGGGTGGAAAGGACTAGGCAGGAGAGGGGGAGGGGGTGCATGCAGGCGGGCCGCTTCTCTCCCTTCCACTTCCTGGCTCATCTTCTCTCTCTCAAAGCCCTTTAGCTCCTCCTTCCTCTGTGATCTCTCTCTCTGATAAGAGCGTCCCGGTAAAACCATTGGCTAGGAACGCTTCCTGGGAGCTGTTCTGCAGCAAGCTACGCACAAAGGCGCCTGATCTTCCCCTCCCCCAGTAGCAGTGGCGCATTCACCTCGTCCCCTCCGCCCCCCTCCATCGCACACCAGAATATACGTTGCCGCCTCTGTTGCTGCTGCAATGTCTCTAGGGCACGGAGGGGTGAGGGGGCCGAATGGTGGAGAGGAGGAAAAAAAAAGGGGGATACGCAGAGGGGGATACTTCATTCCCACAAAAAATGAGAATGATATATCTCCAATGATATTCATATTTTTCGAGATATCCCTGGTCAACTTATCATTATGATAGCACCATAAATTTGATGATACCAAACACAAAAAAGAAGATAGACTAAGGATAACCTCTCCTATCCTGATATCAACCAGGGGAGATGGTCCTTAATTCAGCCATCGTCATTGCCTTTTATTAGCCATGACCATTCACAGCCGTCACTAAAAATTCTATTGGACATGGTTGTGTGTCAGCGGTCCCCAATAATTGCATGTATAGAAAGAAGAAGAAGATGATTTAATGGGTTGTTGTGTTGTCATGGATTATGTTCTGTGCTTCAATGTTGGATTAGAGAAGATGTGCCCTCCACTTACCTCTACATTAATCTAAGAATTATGCATAGCATGTACTAAGTAATGTGCAGATGTGCATCGAATACCAATGACTCATGGAGGAACAGGGTCCTGCCGTTCCCCAAGAGCCATCAAACTTAAGTTGCGCAAAGTTTGTTGCATTTGTGAGATTATTAGTTTTAAGCTGACTCCAAACACAAGGGGATAGACATGTTGGGTTTCCCACCTTATATTTAGGATAGATACAAGGTGGAGAATCCTGCAAGTGTTCTAAATTGTTCTCATTGAGTTTTGTAGCCTCAGCATGATATTCAGTTGTGGTGAAATATTTATTGCAAAAATAGATTTATACCAACGACTTAGATTGTAAATAAGAAAAAATTGTTATTGATTGATGTAGAAAGAAAATCAGTTATTTTTATCAATAAATTTTATTTATTGTAATTTATGTTATTATTATCATAAAATTATTCTTGTAATAAATACTTGAGATATTTGGATGAAAACTCTTCTTAGATGTCTACTTGCACGATAATAAATATTTAGATATTTGTAATGTACAAATGATGCAGCAGACGAACACCGTTGCAAGCTCCTCAGTCCCCCACTAATGGCTGACGTCATGTGCATTCCTTGCGATTATCGGAGATGACGGTGGAGGCGGCGCAATACATCTGCTGGTAGGGGTGTTCACGGTTCGGTTCGATTTTCTCCATTTTTGGGGAAACCGAATCGAACCGAATTCACTCGGTTCGGTTCAAACCGAAATCTGGCATCTGGCATTTTTGGTATTTTTTTATGGCAAAAACATGTAAAAAGGTGGTTTTTTGGTGGTCGCGAGTTTCGAACTCGCGACCACCAGGCGCGTGGAGGGCGCGCGACGCCGCCCTCCACTGCGCTACCACTTTTTTTTTGTATAATTTTATTATTTATATATTATATATAGATATTCGGTTCATTTTGGTTTCCCAACCTGAAATCGAACCGAACCACCCAGCCCATGAAACTGAACCGAACCGAACCGAATCGGCCGGTTAGGTTCGGTTTTTGGGTTTGGACCATATTTTGCACAACCTATCTGCTGGTCTCCTCTCTCTCTATGCGTGCATCGCTCTTCTTCTTCTCCTCCTACGTCGTGCTCACCCTCACTACCATTCAGGGTGTTTTCAAGGGGGGTAATGTTGACAGAGTTTGCGGGAAGATCCGCGGAGGGTGTTGCGGTAGGGGCGTTCCCTCGGTTCGCGGCAGGGTTTGTAGCAGGGGCGTTCCCCTGGTTTTGCAGCGGCTTCCATGCTTAGATCTATCATAAAGGTGAGGTCTTGGTGGTCTATGAATGAATCCCAACAGAAGGGGAAAGAAAAAAAGCCCGCTGAGATTTAAGTGGTGTTTGATAATATTTAAATCTAAAACTTACAATTATATTTCTCATCTATTTTCTAAATTTGAAAATTAAAAATATTTAATATATATAAGATATTTATTAAGCGTCATTTGAAAACTTACTTACGTAATATCTCTGAACTAATATCCAATCAACAAAATTTGTGGCACGGCTAGTTAGCACCACTTTTCTATCCATAGGTCTTATGTTTATAGAACACCCAAAAATTTATTTTTAGACCAGACACTGAAATTCGTTGGTCGGATTTCAGCGATGGTTGCCGGTGGTTGTCCGGATTCGGACCATCGCCAATTCTCGAGATTGCGTCGATTTCCGACAATAGCCGCCGGATTCCAGCCATTGCTAGTTGCCTAAATTTGGCGGGGTTCGTCGGAATTTGATCGCCGGCATTGGAATTCGATGATCGCATGCAAGTGGCCTTCAACGATTAGAATTCAGGGATCGCTGGTTGCTGGAATCTTGTGGCAATTCGTCGGAATCCGATTGCCGGTGCCGGAATCTGACAATGGCCAGTCGTCGAAATTTGGCGACAGTGGTCGACGGTTCACCGAAATCCAATGACTGCTGGCGGCCGTTGGCAGATTCCAACTGCCGACGACATCGCTCGTGGGTTGAGGAATTGACGATTTAAAAACAAAGCAATTTTTCTTGACTTAAAAATTAAGTAATTTTCAAATTTAAATGATAATTTAAATATATTTAGATATTTTTATCAAATAATTTTAAATCTTAGAAATTAAGTATCAGATTTTAGATATTCATTAAGTGTTGTCAAGTAGGCCCTTAGAGATGGAGGCAGGGACGTTGAAGTCGGCAAGGAGAGAGAGAAAGGGCACAGTGTAGGTACCAGGGGATTGCCATTTGGCTCCACACACACACACACACACACACACAGAGAGAGAGCGAGAGAGAGAGAGGAGAGAGAGAGAGAGAGAGAGAGAGAGAGAGAGAGAGATGAGGAGAGAGAGAGAGAGAGAGGAGAGAGAGAGAGAGAGAGAGAGAGAGAGAGAGAGAGAGAGAGGAGAGAGAGAGAGAGAGAGAGAGAGAGAGAGAGAGAGAAGAGAGAGAGAGAGAGAGAGAGAGAGAGAAGATATGCTGAAAAAGTATATTTTTAAAAGGGAGAACTAATTGTAGGTCCCTGGTAGGGACCTGACATTATTTTCAAGTCCCTGTCAAGTTTTTCTTGCACTGTCCAATCCTTGCTTTATGTAGGATTTATTTTTAGATCCCTGCCGTTAACCCCCCGTTATCCCCCAATGACTGTTTCACCTGCCAAAGTGTGTAACTGTGTAAGTATGTACTTACAGAGTAATATGTGTAACTGTGTAAGTATATAAATCACGTAACTGCGTAAGTATGTAATTACATAGTTATGCAGTTACACATGTAACTCTGTACGCACTTAATAATTTACAGAAATAAATATTTACTTACTCACTAGGAGAATTATCAATTAGTTCTTTATTTTGGAAAACTTATTTTTAGGTCTTTGAATTACATAGTTATAGAAGAAGGGACTTACATAGTTTCAGATAGACTTATCTAGTTACCAGGGACTTATCTTGTTACAGAGTTACATGTGTAATTACACACTTATGTAGGTAAGCCCTTTTGTAACTCTGTAATTACCTAGTTACCAGGCTTTTGCATAAGTATGTACTTACAGAGTTGCATGTGTAACTGTGTAAATATGTAAATCTTGTAACTACATAAGTATGTGATTGCAGTTACATATGTAACTCTGTAAGAATGTAAGTACATAATTTTTTACACCTTAAGTTTGTAAGTATTTCTTCCTGTAACAGTGTAACAAGATATGAAGTAGTTACATAGTTAAATGTGTAACTACGTAAGTATGCAATTACCTAGTTTTACTCTACGAAGGTCTATTTGTAAGTATTGTAACTGCGTAAGTATGTACTTATATAATTACATGAGTAACTGCATAAGTATGTAATACCTGAAACTGCGTAAGTATGTAATTACATACTTATGCAGTTACACATGTAACTCTGTAACTACATAGAGATTTTGTAAGTCTGTAACTCTGTAACTAGGTCTTACCGAGTTACAGACTTACATAATTTCAGAAGGACTTACCTAGTTACAGAGTTACATGTGTAATTCTTGTAACTACGTAAGTATGTAATTTCTATAACTGTGTAAGCATGTAGTTACAGAGTTAGGGGTAACTCTGTAACTACATGTAAGTGTGTAATTACGTATGTACATATTATGTAACTACACATGTAATTTTGTAACTACATACTCTGTTACAGAGTTACATAATATGTAACTTAGGGACTCTGTAAATAGGTAAGTTCTTAGTAACTAGCTAATTACAGAGTTACAGAAGGGCTTACTTGCATAAGTATGTAATTACACATGTAACTCTGTAACTGGGTAAGTCTCTAGTAACTAGGTAAACCTTTCTAAAACTATGTAAGTCCCTTCTTCTATAACTATATAACTCAAGGACCTAAAAATAAAATTTTCAAAATCAAGGATTGATTGGTAATTCCCCCAATAAATAAGTAAATATTTATTTCTGTAAATTATTAAGTACTTACAGAGTTACATGTGTAATTATATAAGTATGTAACTACATACTTACGTAGTTACAAGATTTACATACTTACATAGTTACACACTTTCACAGGTGAAACAGTCATTAGGGGGGATAACCGGGGGCACTACTACAAAACACAGTTTTACCTACGACCAAAATCGTCAGTAATGCGACAAATATCGTAGGTATATATCTATATCTATGACATTCCTATGGCTTATGTCGTAGGTAAAGTACGTGTTGGTAATACTATTACCTACGACAGAGTCGTAGGTAAAGTACATGTATTTTACCTACAACATTTAATATCGTAGGTTGTGTTTACCTACAGAATCAAATGTCGTAAGTTATTTATACCTACAAAATTAAATGTCGTAGATTTTTATACTTGAATTAAAATGTCACATGCCCTTCTTCCTCATATCAAAACCTTACATTCATAACAATCACAATTCAACATCCACAATTCATTGGTTACATCCACACATTTTAACAATCACAATTCATCATCCACACATTCACTTACACCCCATTCTCATACACATCAAATTCACACACATTTCATATGAATTCATTGGTTACATCCACCAACCTCATTCACATTCACATTATCTCATTCAACATTGTCACATTCATTCATTCAAACACATAGCCACATTGATCAAATATTGTGGTCATTCACAACATTTTCAAATTAATGTCAAATATATACATCCACAACATCCATTTATCCAAAATTATACCAAAGTGTTTCCAAACTGATATATGTGATAACCACTAAATAGTGATCGTTTTGCCTCATCCACTAACACCTACATAGAAAGAAAACAATAAAAGAAGTTAACAAAAATGATAGATGATTTGTTAGATAGTATAAATTTTTAATAAATAAAAAACTTACATAATCTTGAATCCATAGAATATGACTTCCAATAGCATCTTTGATTCGAAATCTTTGGTCATCTTTAACAAATAAAGGAGCATCAGATTTGTTTGCATAATTAATTGAGACTTCACAGTACACATATCCAATAGGCCTCCCCATAACAATTTTCTTTGAATCTACACTCATAACAATGTCTTCTGCCACTTGTTCATTCTCTAAATCTAGTAATTTCACCTTCTTCCTTGTCATCTGAAATTACATAAAAGTTAGTCATTAATTATATTAGAAGAAATTATATAAAAATATTATAACTAGTTCAAATTGAATAAAAAAAATCACTGCTGAACAGATTTTTGGAAAAAATTTACTTACTTTTTTTTGACAAGTAAAAAAGTTACTTACTTTGTTGTGCCTTGTACCACTAACCACATTCTGAGATGCGAAAATAGAAAATAAAAACGGTTAACTGGCTAGTATAGTCTTATTTGAGAATGTGTAGCCATTATGCAGTCACTTGAAATTAGATACTTTAGGTGAGAATGTGTAGCCATTATGTACTCCTTAACAAGGTTGACACTCTTGGTAAAATCTCCGGCAGTTTCTCTTGAAACCAGGAAGAAATTACCTTGCAAATAGCAATGAGACCATCAAGGGTGTTATTGACTAGCTTGAGAGCTGCCTTAACTTTCCTTTGCCGGGGTGAAACGTCTTTCCATATGGGAATCTGCCAACTAGGGATAGGAGAAGTACTACGCATCTCTACTTCCCGCAATACAGTGTAAACTGCCTGCACATCAAGTATTTGCAAGAGTTGATCACATATATCAACCACCAATGAAACAGAAGAATAACAAGACAAGAAAAAACAAAGAGCGACATTTTTTGCCCTTTTCGAAAAGAATAAATCTTTCAGCAATTCATAAATTAAATTCTGTAGTATCAGAGTGCACCAAGCAAGCTCGGGCTCATGGAATAACTTTCTATATGGCAAGCTTGAACAATCTGGAAGAGACTCGTATTCGCTTACCTTCTGATGCAAAGCTGGTACAATCGTCCTTCTCCGGATGCGCCATATCTCACCGTCAGCTAGGATCAAGCCGTTACCCATCACAAATTCTAGGATCTCTGATAAGATACCCTGTGTACGAAATAAACCTTATGAACCACTTGCAATTAGCAGTAGAAGACGATCGGAAACAGGTGAAGAGGATTATGCAGCTGATGTAAAATTTGGGAAAACAGAAGAGTTCATACTTTGGAATAAGCCTTAGAATTCTCTCTCAGTATATGCTTCGCTATGGCAGGATCCGACACAATCAAAAACGACTGTAGAGGAGACAACAATTCCATAGGCCGGCCATCAAGAAAGAGGAAATCAACTATATTCTTTGTGTAGAAAGTAATTTAATCGCGAAGATACAAATCAGGTAGAACAATTATGCCATTACTTTGGGCCCGAAATTGAGGCGGAAGATGCCGCCATAAATCAGGAAGAACTCATAGAGAGGGATGAAGAAGGCCTGCGCGCCCATGGTAGCCACCGATCCACGCGCGTGCGGAATCTTTGGCGCTCTTTGAGCACCCGCACCCAACTTTACGAGCGAGAAAAACTCATCTAGGAACTTCCTCAGCGGCCCAAAGCTCAACAGGCCCTTTCGCAGCTGGGAGATGTAGTTGCAAAACCAAAAGAAAACAACACGTCGCATCAATAAAGAGAAGAACGAAGAACAAGAAGGAGAAGAAGAATGCAGCTAGATAATAAAGGAGTGTACCTAGGCTGCTCGATGGTAAACTCCCAGGAGGCGATGCGAGCGGCCAGCTCGGCGTGCCTCTTCTCCTCCAGCAGCCTCTTGACCTCCTTCGCGGCCCGATCCTCATCGCCCTTCCGGGGATGAAGCAGAGCAGACAATCGCAATGCGGCGAGTGGAGAACAATGGGGGGCTCCCACCTGAGAGGAATAACCAAACAACACTTCAACAATAGTGCCACAACACGCACGACAAAGAGGAGAGCGAGCAGCAACATGATCAGAAGTTGGGAATACGACCACAGCTGAAGGGAGGCGCCGTGGAGGCGTGGAGGCCGGGGTTGGGACTCGAGGTGCTCGTCAAGGTAGAGGGCGAAGGTGCGCACGAAGGCAGAGAAGTCCCAGGAGTCGGACCTAGAGGTGTCCCGAAAGTCGGCCATGTTTAGCAGCCGGGTGCCGCGGCGCGTGGCGAAGTAGATCTCCTGCTCGTAGGCGGGGTCGCCCTCGATGAGGAGGCGGTGGATGAGGATGAGGGCCTTGAGGGCGACCATCTAGTTGCGGGTCTTGTTCAGGCGCTTCGCGATGGAGGAGACGCTCGGGAGTAGCAGGTCAGGCTCAGGATCTCCCGGATGTACTTCTCGTCCGCCGGGTGCTCGTCGTGCTGGGTGGCCTTGACGATGGCCACGTCCAAGTCGCAGATCGTGTTGCTGCTGCTCACCTTGGCTTGTCCGATACTCGTCCGGTCCTTCACCGCCCCGAGGGCCTTGCGTATCCTCCTGGGCGCCATACCGAGCTAGTTCTCATCTGTTTCCTTCTTTGCTCTCACCCCGTCGAACAAGATTAGGCTGCACTATCCCTTATATATATTTATGTATCAAATCTTCAAATAGGAAGAAGAACTTCTACCGGGCAAAGGTGCTTGCTAGCTGCGTGAACAAGAAGGTGCCCTGGAAACAAAACAAATGTTTATTCCCAACATTGGGCAAGCACACACCATCTTTTTTGTTAAGAAAACAAAGAAGGTTGAGGCGATTCCGACCTTCCACAACGCTAGCGTGAAGAGGATGAGCTCCTTCAAGCCATACGTCCCTGAGGCGGGCGCGCGGCGGCGAGGACGAGAAACGGAAGAGAAGGGGAGAGAAACAACAGAAGAAAAGAAAATAGAAAAGGAGGAGGATGGCATTCTGCAACCTTCTCTTCCGGTAACGAGATCCGTAGGGAGGGCGACGCCTGGAAGGGCGGGGCAGCCAGGCGAGGGGGGGGCTGCGATGCCCATGGGAGGGCTGGGAGGCCGACGAGGGCGAGGGGGAGAATTGCGATTGTCGGGCGATGGTAGACTAGGGTTTGGGGCTTTGATGTTTCAGATTTGGCGAAGGGGAGAGAGGGAAAAGGGGGAAAAAGGGAAAGCGGGCTTTGAGCGGGAAGATGGGGAAACGGGGAGGGAAAAGATTAAAAAAAAAGGAATTTATACCTACTATTAAAATTTATTGTAGGTATATTTTTATTCTAGTGTAGGTAAATCTTCTCATACCTACAACTGTCGATCGTGTAGGCAAAAGGCGTAGGTAAAAGTCAATTTTCTAGTAGTGGGGTTAACGGCAATGACCTAAAAATAAATCGTGTATAAAGCAGGATTGGAAGGTGCAGAAAAATCTGACAAGAATCTAAAAATAATGTCAGATCCCTGTCAGGGACCAACAATTAATTCTCTAAAAAGACTTTTTTCAAATAATGTGAGTTGTTTGAGATATTTCCCATAAAATATTAACCTCACGACAGTCGCTTATTGATAGTTTCTATCTGTTCGGTCACGTGCAATAACGATAGTTTCCTTCTATTTGGTCACGTGCCCTCACTGTGGGGTCTATGTAGACATTTTTACTACGTAACAGGGGTTTATAAAATAATACTATTTTAGACAAATTATCGTACAATTAGAGGTATAACTATAAGAGGGTTTTTCATACAAATATCAGTAAATACTTCTCCCGAGCGATAGGCTCATCTGAAGTTGACATAGAAAGTCGTATATGAAGGAGATTTTTTATGTGCCTGACGTGATGTGATGCATTCATGTGTCATGATACTTTTGTGCAATGAGATGAAGTAATACGTGACAGACTATTCTACCATGATGTGGCTGGAAATATTTTAAGTAGTGACATCTATACTGCCATTGGCAAGTATATACTTGATAAGGGAACATAAGAAAAGATAGCATTTATCATATCACTCAGAGAATGGCCTTTTTTTCTGGGTAGGTCACCTACGATGACACTTATGCTAGTTCTTTCCCTATTTTGGGGGGTGCGGGGTGGGGGTGGGGGTGGGGACGTGGTGGTTTCAAAATTATGATCCACAACTTTCAGGATCCAGTGATCTAACCCTTCTATAAAAGGTGTATGTGCAAAACCATCCTGCAGTTAGACACCTAGACTTGCTTTCGATAAGTATAATTAACTCGCGAGCGAAAAACTAATTTTAAAAATGTATCGAACGCCTTGATTTGACAGTATTAAGATTATGTTTGGTATCTAGATGGATCGAGAATAAATATAATTAACTCACTATCCCAACTCTATTTTCTATCCATCTTGATAGCAACTTAAGAGATCCATATTGCATATTGGAGGAGTAGAGCTAACCCAGCCCCTATTTTTCGACTTATTAAAATTATGTCTGGTATTTGAATAGAATGAGATTATCTTAAAAAAATAAAAATAATATTAAAATTTGAAGATAACTCTACTCTATCTCCTATCTATCTAAATATCAAACATAACCTAAAACACGCTCATTTGACTTATTAAGGTCACTGAATAGGGGCAGCTCCAGATAATCGCCCAGCTATCCAGCAGCCACACATGAAGTTGAGGAAAGAGGGTGTGATTCAGCAAAACCCGTTCTCCTCAGCCCATCGGCTCAACGACATCTAACCCGACAGTAGGTGAAAGCAGCCTCCAGAATTGTCAACCTCAATTTGTTGCATTCTCTCCAAAGTCGAGTCCTTAACCCTATAAGTCACAACAAGGCTTCCCACTCTGACGTCAACATCACGGTTATGCATATCTGCAGCTAGATATGCCCCTATGATATAAGGCCTCCCTGCTGCCCGACATGCCCCTTCCTCGTCGAGAGACCACTTGTGCACTTGCTCAACATGCTTGCTCGCTCCCTTTCGGGATATCTGTGGCAACAGTATAGCTTCAACCATGTCTCATGAGTAAAGCGATATAGTGCTCTATCCTTAGCTTTAGATCATGCCAGTTCGACATGTACTATCAACAATCCTCTACGATCAGACAGTATGGCTTGAAGAGGTCCAAGGCAGCCAAAAGGGGATCCTCCAATGAACACACCAGTCACAAAAGAAAGACAAGATGTTCTGAACCCTCACACTAACATCAAGCACTGGAGCCCACTCTCAACTTCCTTCACCTCATTTTGGTTGGCTTTTTGATTGGAGCGTCGGAGGGGTCATTTCCGGGATTACTCCCCTTTGACCATTTTTATTGGGTGCATGTGAAGGCGGCATCACATAAATCAACAAATTTAAAAATCTCTGCATACGGAGATGGAACGGTGTGAGTTCGATGACCATTTTAGGACCCTTATAGTAATATTACTCCATATGGTCGCAGAGATGTGTCAGTGTTATGTATACGAAACTTTCTTTTAACCAATATCCATGGGGGATAATGCTAATTTTGCAATTATTCATATAACATTATTCCGTTATAATTACCCCTTTCGAATAATGAGTGAGTACAGATATCGCCAAGCTAAACAACTTAACAACCAAAGCTTGAAAGATAAATATACAACTGAAGAAAATGTTCATGTGATATACAAAATCCATAATTACGTCCATGATATCTTTTTATAGATGAAAAAAAATCTTATTTACCATATTCCATCATGTCTTTGATTTTGAACTTTGCATATATATGACGTCGACCATCCTTGCTGTTGCAGTATATACGCTGAGCGGCCAAGTCAAATAGATCGCAGGACGTTATAAACAGCTTCCCTGTCCAAGTTAATATGCATATTAATCATATAGCATATGTCCAACATTAACAAAATGGAGAATTTATGATATTATTTGTCATCTGCCATTTTCTGACATCTAAATTGATGTTTTAAAAGATATATGGTTGATCCTATGTTCTTTGGTTTGGACAATTAAAGGTGATGGAGGATCAAGATCTAAAAATAAAGATGTCGATGTTACATCTAGCTAGCTAGATACTTAGAATTAGATGTGCACAAGGTCTATTAAATATGTGAAAAAAAGCACTCCAACATTCACCACTGTTGGTGTGTTGTAAAACAATATAAAATATTAACTTAAGATTTATAAAAAATATATTTAATTTCAACGTATACTGAGTTTAAGATCCCAAATGTTAGTTTAGGAGGTTCCGTGATGATAACTGAAATAATTCGGAAAGAGTCTCATATGAGTTAATTGATTTTGAAATCTAGAACAGTTTTGAGGATATAATTTATATTCAAATACAAAAAAACCATAAAATAATTTATCTGACAAGAAAACAATAAACTTATCAAACCACTGTGGTGCAGGTCGAATAAGGGATACAGAGATTAATTAGGGCGATCGAATGCGTTAATTATGCATTTGTTCCTCCACCTGAATTGTGTATATAGATAGTGATGCATGTCCTTACAGATCCGCGCCCGGCCTCTCTGCATGCTCTTCTCCTCCAAGTGCAGCTGGTTACGCGTCCGGCGCCGCCGGAGTTGCTGCCGCAGAGGTTTCTCTCCATCAAGCGCAGGTACGTCTTCAGACTGTGGAAGGCGACCACGTCGAGCATTCCGCGTGGCTTGCTATCCATGACGAGCTCCAGCTCGACGCCGGCGTGTTGGTAGCGGGAGTCCACAAGCCCTGGAAGCTTGGGCACCTCGTCCTCCTTGTTTACCACCCTCAGCACCTTGACGCCACTGTCGACGAGCTCCTTCACGAAGACGGCGTCTCCCACCTGCGGCGCCCCGAAGGAGACGACACTGACGTGGTCGAGACCTTGGATTGAAGCCCGGGAATCGTGGGCGGCGAGAAGGGCGAGCGCCCCGCCCATGCTATGCCCAGTGACGGTGAGGGTGACCTCCTGCTTCTCGTCTTCTTTGCGGTGGGTGTCCGCCAGCCGCCTTATCTCCGCCTTCATCTGCTCGGCGGCGCTCGACTTGGTGAACCTGCTGCGGTCACAGGAGTAGATGGACTGGAAACCATGCTCCACCATGGCGTGGCTCGCACCACCCTCTGTCATGGGCTCCAGCCACCACTGCGCATCCTTGAACCACTCCCATGGCTCCACGGTGCCGCGCCACGCTACCAAGATGTCCCTCCGGTGCGGCGACTCATCGTCGTCGCTGATGGCAACGAAGCCCAGCCAGTTGTCCACGCTGCAGGTGTCTATTTGCAGCAAAGTCTGAAGCCAGGACCAGCAGCCATACGGCAACAACGACAGCGGCCAGGGAGGCCCTGGGACCTCGGCCGTGGTGGCGTAGAGGTCTCTGGTGATCTTGTAGCCGCTCTCCCCGAGGCCAACTGAGTTGAGCAAGCTGCCAGGGTCGTAGCGGCGGCTGCCGCTCGACTGGCGGGCGTAGTAGGCCTCGTAGGCGGCATCGGAGAACTTGCCATACTTGATGATCTGGTCACGAAGTGATGGGTGGAGCGGGTGGAGAAGGCCGTCCCAGTCCTTTGAGCCTTGGAGCTCGGACCATGCGGGGACATCTTCCATTGTGCAACTGGAATTCAAACCTCTAAAATGGCGTCGTCGGATGGACCAGTCAAGGAAGTGAGAACCAGTACTACTGGCGAGTTCTCTTCCCTTTCGTGTACATGTTCTTCATGTATATATACTCAGAAGATAGACGACTTATTCCCGGGTTGCGATGTCGCGCCGGTTAAGTTAGTTGGAAGTTGCAAGTGGAATGAAAGTTTAATTAAAAGAAATGCTATATAGGGAGGCGGTTTGGAGCCGTGCTCCTCCACAAGCAGCCATGTGGAGGAGCATGGCCCCACCGCATTAAAGTGTTTTATGTTTTTTTTTTTTTTCATCTTCTATAATATACACAAATATTTTATAGTGCACACAAATACTATCTTGTGCACACAAATATTTATGTAGTGCACACAAATACTGATGTAGTGCACACAAATAGTATAAGAGGGCACACAAATAGATGTCATTTGTATTCACTCTTATACTATTTGTATGCACTACATCGATATTTGTGGCACTACAATAATATTGTGTGCACCAGATAGATATTTGTGTGCACTACGGAAGGTGAAAAAAAAAAAAAACACAAAACATATTTAATGCAGTGGGGCCCTGCTCCTCCACATGACGGCTTGTGGAGGAACACGGCTCCAAATCGCCTCCCTACACTCCGGCAAGCCGGAGCATAGTATTTCTCTTTAATAAACAGTACGTAGATGCGCTTTCACCTCCGGATTATTATAACATTTGTTAAACTGATCTCCAATATGGAAATGCAATCAAGGGAGGTTCGTAGGAGGCGATGGGTCGACTAACTCTTCGCCTCACTCTCTTTTACAGGTATATTATTTGCATAGTGGACACGTGTGTGAAAAGACAGCAGTCATCAAGTTGCACGCGCGACATGGATGAACTGTGGGCATGCTAATTAACGACGACTAGCGCTCTCTCTTTTATATATATACATGCTGATGAGTTCGGCTTGTTCTGGTGTTTTAAGTGGACCGACCGCATCGGGTCCGAGATTGGATGTGATCAGACGGTAAATTGCTTGATTATATGTGGGAACTGGTGATGACTGTTTGTCTAAGCAAGACCGACGTGAAAAACAAGAGTTAACCCATGAACATATTGAGAACGCAATTCACGCGTTTGTTTATCCATTTTTAAGTTTTTATGTAGATCATGATGCAATGTTCATCCAGAAATTTAGCTCACATCTTTAGAGTATTTCTCATGTTCATCAGATCCGTGCCTGGGGTCTTCGATCTTCTCCGGAGAGAGCGGGGGCAGACGTCGCTGCATAGAGCTTTTCATCGCCTCCACCAAGTGCAGGCTCTGCTCTCTTTAGAGGCATTAGCATGT
>JACBKR010005250.1:0-19509 GCA_014218235.1 Colocasia esculenta | reverse complement strand
TTGCTCCTTCTTTTGAAGTCCACCCAAGTATCTTCAGCTAGGATTTAGACTGCACTTCTCTTCATTCAATCCTGCTGGAAAGTGTGTGTTCTGTGCTCATCCTTGAGGCAAACACATAAGGTTTCTTTCTCCTTTAATTGTTGTTTCTGTAGAAGTTTCTCTGCTTTACCCCTCTTGTGAAGGGAAGGCCTTCGGTATAAGGCAGTATTGTATACCCCTGTTTAGGGAAGACTTGCTGTGGAGCAAGTGGGTGTTGTAATTTCCTCTCAAGGGTGAGAGAAGGCTAAATTTGATTGGCAGTTTAGTGAAAAACTCAAGTGGTTGGCTTGAGGACTGGATGTAGGACTTCCATGTGGGAAGGGCCGAACCAGGATAAATCTCTTGTGCAATCTTCTGTGTGATTGTTTCCGCCAAGTTCTCACTTGAATCACACACATCACACCAAGCACTAACATATCTACTTAGTGTTGTGATTTTCAGAAGAATTTTTGAAAAGCAAGAAAAGTCCTATTCACCCCCCCTCTAGGACTACGTATCTGCCATTTCGATCCAACATAATCTTGGTCCTCCGTCCAAGAAGCCGCCACCTGAAGCCGCTAAATAGTATTGCGCTTTCTCCTCCCATTGACAACAGCATGGTAAAATGCATTATTCTGATCACCATTTTCTAGCCATTGCATACGAGCTTTCTGAGCCCAGAACATCTCCACACAGTTAATAGTCTTCCTAAGGTTTGCATTAGCAATACCCATTGCCACACGATTTTCTGGAGAGGGAAAATCATCAAAAGCTCCTGCATTGCCTTAGCCTGCTCTTCATGGATAATCAGATTATCATGAATGTTTCCAAAAGTTTCTTTGTTCCATGTGCGCAGAGCGGTTCTAACTGCCTTAAGCTTCATGTGGAGAATAACAAAGGGGTTATAGTGCCAACCAGTAGTAGACTCCCGGGCCATTTTAACCGTCTCCTGGAAGGAGTCATTAGTGCACCACATCGATTAGAATGTGAACCTGGAAGGAGAACGGGTAGAAGGAATGAGGGATACCATAAGTGGGGCGTGATCTAAGGGCCCCCTGGGGAAGTGTCTGACTTGGAGACCAGAGTAAGAATCAATGCAAGGAAAATTACTCAAGAATCTATCTAATCTAGCTTTCACTGATGCCAGCCCAGTGCGGTTATTCTACCAAGTAAAATGAGAACCAACATAACCCATATCCAACAAAGAAGCCCCAGAGATAAAATCATTAAAATCTAGCATTCCATGCAATCTAGCTGTGTTGCCACCATGTTTCTCAGAAGGGAGAGACACAATTGAAATCACCACCAACCACCCAAGGGACATCCACAGTGTTAGAAAAATTCAGAAAATCGTCAAAGAGCGAGCGCCTATTGTTGGCACTGCAGCTAGCATAAACCACTGTGACATAGAAGTTAACTCTATTCTCAATAACTGCCGCAAAGGTGATGTGCTGTTCAGAGCGGTTAATCAGTTGACAAGTAAGGTTATGCCAAAAGATCCACAATTTGCTATTAGTGTCACTGTTGCCATAAACAGAGTCCATACAAAGATATGAACAAATTTTGTCCGCTTGTCCAGAGAAACCATTGGTTCAGCAATGGCCAGTAAATCTACATTATTAGTATTTACCAATATTTTTAGCGATCGCCTAGAAGTTAGGTTCGCTATACCTCTAATGTTCCAAAATAAGGTTGTGGGGATCATGAGGAAGAATATCCAGTGGAACCTTCAGTCGCAGCCTTCACCTTTGAATGGGTTCGTGCGCCAACCTCCATAATCGGATGCAACTTCTTTTGCTGTCCCAAAGGAGGCATGAGAATATTCTCCTTACTAGCGAGGGAAGTAGCCTTCTGAAGAATAGACTCTAGAGGTTGGGATTTGGAAGTGTGTAAACTTAGTAAGGCTTCTTCTTCTCCGGCGGGTGGCCTACCCGGAGAAGCCCTTGCAGACAACCCTCCGGCCAGCAGATCCCCATGGGGAGGACCAGACAGGTGAGGTTCTTGAAGTCTGGACACAGCGAACTTATCATGCAGGCCATGCAACGTGGGGAAATTTCCTGAGTCCTCAGCCTGTTCTTCCTGCAGGCTAGCTGATACTGGCTCTTCCAGGGCTTCTATGAGACCCGACGTCATCATACCATGCAAACCATGCACCTCTACAGGTTCTTGATGAATGGACACAGAGGGAACGGTCACTGCTTGCGCCTGAGCTTCCACCAGATTTGTCAGAGGATTAGTAGAAACCTCCTTCTGACGCCAAATCTTCCTGCCAGCAACCCCTTGAACAACCCCTTCATCATTCTTCTGGATGACATCCTGATTAGGAGCTTGGGAACTAATGATGACATCTGATTCCTTGGGTTTTTTGTTGCACTCCGACTCGGCATGCCCCAACTTCTTACAGAAGGAACAAATTGGTGGCACCCTGTAGTAAACTATCTTCTGCCAGAACCCATCTTGACCACAACCAATCCAGATTCTATCAGGCCTTGTCTTAGCAATGTTGAGTTCCACACAAACAAACGCTTCATGGGTTTGCGTTAGAGCCTGTGTTGGTTCATGGATCCTGAGGACGTGACCAATGTTCCCTGCAATGGATTTTAAGAAGTCATGAAAGTAGTAATTTACCGGCAGCATAGGAAAACCTACCCAAATGGGCATAATCGTAGGATCTGAGTTGAAATCAAAGTTGGTCTCGCATTTGAAGAATCTAAAGAGCAAACCTTTAATATATAAACTCCTCAAGATTACCTTAAGGTAGTCCTCTTCTTCCTCAAACCGCAATAGAAGATGTCGTTGGTTCAAAGAACTAACAATGAAATCACACTTGAGAGCTAGACGTTGAGATAAACAACTCTTGAAGACTGGGATGGAGCTTCTACCATAAGAGCACCACACGATAACTGCCATATTAAGATGACCAATTGATCGACTAACCTCTTCATGAGAGAAAAATACTGCTGGTTCTCCAGTGTCAGTGAAACCTGGGGCCTTGATACCGATGTTAACTTGTGGGGGCGGCTTTGTTTGGAAGATGACCTGAGCATAAGATAGACGGCCTGCCACAGGAACACTAGACGTTGCACCCTGCATAGCCTCCCCGCCATCAGATGGGGAAGCCATGGAACTCTTTAAAGGAGTGAGAACACCGTCGGCACAAGGCCGGCGGCCTCCACCCAACAACTGTCTACCAGCAGAAAACACCCAAAGTGTCTCTCTCTAGAAAGTCTAGAGAGAGAATAATTGACTCTCTTATTCTACACACTAACTTACCATTATGCAAGAGAGGTTGTCTATTATACTTAAAATATTATTGGCCATGTAATTGTCTTACCTTTTGAATGATGTAATCAACATTATTAAAATATGACTATGTAATTAAAATATTAATTATATTTAAATGTAATTATGATTAATCATCCTACACTATCTACTTATTGAAATTATGTAATCAACATTGTTTTCAAAAAAGCACTTAATAAAGTTAACTATCACAATTAAAATGCAAAAAGTTATTTGCTAACTCATTATTCTCTATGCAAATAGTAATAATAAAATACTATTAGTTACATTTAATATCGTATTTCTATACTCACTAAATTACATCCCTCAATGAAAAGTATTAGAAAAAAGAGAGGTCAAACTATTCTAGATATTGTAAAAGCTAATGAGTGGGTTTACCCACATTTTTTAAAGCACTTTTGAGCTCTCTGTATTCAAAAGAGTTAACTCTCTTGTAAAAAAACAAATAGATTTTATTAAAATAATCATATTTTATTATTAAAATAATCACAAAAAATAATTCTCAAACTAGTCACCAAACTTGCCACGTCGGCAAGCTGATGACTAGATGGGTGGAGGCAACAAGTTAAAAAATATGGTATTATCAAAATTGACATGGGAATGTCGACACCGATGTCGGCGTTAAGAATGAAGACACTGGTGTTGGCATTGAGAATGCTGACACCTCTAATGACTTAATCCCTCTTGGTCCCCCCCACCCCACCCCCCACCCTCCCGACCCAACTCACCCTAGCTTCTCCTCTCCCTCCCATGGTCCCCCTTTCCACTCGACACCGCTATGACCACTGTTGCTGTTGATGTTGCTCGTAGCCGTCATTGTTGGTGTTACTCATCACCACCGATGTTGGTGTTGCTCACTGCCGCCATGGCTACGGTCGCCGTCCCCACCCCCACGTCTAGTGTTGCTCATCGCTGCCCCCACTACTAGTGCTGCTTGTTGTTGCCATGGGTGGTGCAGCTCATCGTCGTCGCTATTGGTGTTGCTAGACATTGCCTTAGCCCTTGCTACTAGTGCTGCTCACTACTGCCATAGTTGTTGGTGCTACTGGCCGCTACTATCATGGCTCCCGTTGAGTCTGCTGCAGCCATTGTTGCTAAGTTCGCACTGCTACTGTCGCTTCTGTTGTTGCAATGTTGGTGTTGGGTTTGCTATTGCCCTGGTGAGCTAGGCTCGCCATCTTGCAACCGTTGCCCCATTGTGCTCTGAATATATGGTGTCTTATTTGCAAATACGTTTTGTATAGATTTTGAAATTGAATATTATCTTAACTTATTTTAGTTGAATCATTTGAATTAATTTTAATTTGGTAATATTATAGTCATGATTAGTCCAAATGTTCCTATAATGTGTTATTGTGATTATACACTCCATATTGAGGATCATAAACCTCAATATGAAGGAGGTTTTGTATGCAAATTGTGTGTAAAGAAGGATACCACTTATTTTGAGTTGATGAGAAAATTATATACATTAACAAAATATGATAAGATTGGTATAACATGCAAGTGGCCTACTTCTATGGGTGAGTACATTACTATAAGAGTTAAAGATGATGAGATGTTTCAAAATATGTTCGATCTGTATCTTTCACATGTGTATACTATACAATTATATTTGGAAAAGGAAGATACAGATAATATACCTAGTCAAGGCAACGATGAGGTGCAATCACGCAACCATACTATGGACAATATGCCTACTGAAGACTATAAGTACCATCAACCAATTAGAATTTTCACACGTATATTAAAGGATGACATTGATTCCACTGGGTTTTATTATGCTACTGAGGTGAATGTATGGTACTAATCCTATGGCTACAGTTTATTTGTCGACTACAATATGTGGTGAGTTGTCACCTTCATTTACATTAAATATATTAGTATGTGTTTAACTTTTGATGGGATTAATAATTTCCAATTGAAGGTCTACACCTACATGTAATGTCACTGACTACAGAGGTGGCCCTTCACATGCAATGTTACAGTATCCTTTAATGTCACTCTTTGAGCCTTCATATGCTCTTTGTAATGGAAGTTCATCAAGATATGACATACCATCATCCCAATAACAAATTTTGAGGCATTCACTATAAAATGTCATAAAGTTTTTACATATAATTTTCATTTCGGCATCATGAGGTGGAGGAACAAATGTTTGAGAAGGATGAAGACGATGAAATACTTCCACAAGTAGATGTAGATGATAATGAGAATGTGGATAAGGGAGATGATGAGCCGTTATTTGATGTCGCCAGGGTTAATAATGCAGCATTTGAATATGAGTTAGAACCTCCAGATATATTCACTTCTAATGAATGTATAGATGAAGCAACATTAACAAATTCTCATGAAGGGATTGATGTATCTTGTACTTCAGATGGTGAAGAGCCTTACTTGGGACATGTTTTTTCAAATAATAAGATTTGATATATGAACTACAAAAATTCTTAGTTGAACATAGTGTTCAATATAAGATGGCAAACAGTCACATAAAGATGTTTACAACTCAATGCATTCATGAAACTTGTGTATGCAAGGTTTATGTATCAGTAGTAAAAGGGTTTGAATATTTTAAGATTAAGAAGTATGTCGTGCCTCATACATGTGTCAACCCAATATTGCAAAGTTTCAATCATCAATGCACATCTTATTTTGTTCAAAGGTTGATTTTGTCAACTGTAAAGATGAAGTTAACAATTACACCAAAGGAGATTGTGAGAAGAATACTGGAGGAATATCATGTTGAAATTTCATATAAAAAGTATGGGTAGCAAAATGTTTGGCCGTGAAAGAAATATTCGTAGTTGGGAATCATCATATGTTATCGTATCTAGATATCTAGAGGTTCTTCAATAGACAAATCCTGAGACAGTTGTGCAATTTACCTATGTAGAGCAATCCATCTTTTGTTTTCAAAGATTTTTCTGGTCATTTGCACCTTCCATACTGGGTTTCCCACATTGTCGGCCATTGATTAGTGTTGATGGAACCCACTTGTATGGAAAATATCCAGGGGTTCTGATGATTGCTACTATTGTAGATGCAGATGATGGTTTATTCCCCCTTGCATTTTCTATTGTCGAATCGAAAAATGGTGATAGTTGGATATGGTTCTTAGCATGTACTAGAGAGAAGGTGACAAATAGAACTAGTCTTGCAATCATTTCTGATCGACATAGAGGTTTGGAGGGTGCAATACTTGAGATCTTTCTTCCTCCTATTGGTTACCACTCTTATTTTATGCAACATATTGCTAATAATTTTCGAAAGACATTCCTTGATAAAACATTGACGAGTCTAGTATGGTCTGCAACTAATAGAACATGGATCTTCGAATTCCAACATTTGATGAATAAAATTGAAGAAATGAATCCTCAAGCAAAAGAAGTGGCTGGAAGATGTTGGCTATGAGAGATGGGTAAAGATATACGATGGAGGTAAGCAGTTTGACACAATGACAACAAATATTTCTAAAAGTTTCAATAGTGTACTAAAAGGAGCATGGAGTTTTTCTATCCAGACTTTAGTACAACAGATTTTCTATAGGTTAAACAAATTTTTTGATAAACGGCACGAACAAAGTTTGAAGTGGGAATCTAATTTTCTCCTAGTGTAGAAGTCCAACTCCGAGCTATTGAGAGAGAGGCCAGAAAATGTCAGGTTATTAGGTTTTCTAGACATTAGTTTCAAATCAACAATTTACAAGGACATCAGTGTTGGGTTGAGTGTGAATATAATTCATTTCTCCTCACAAGTTGTGATTTTATGCATAACCATTGGAACATGTAAAATACATCACCTGAGATTACAATATTCAAAAAGCATGTTTCCAAGCACATTTATCATTAATATTCATGATAATATATTTATCTAATGATTCATGTGTTTATTTTCTCAAGAACAAACATTTTCTGCAAAGGTAGTGTTTACACAACCATCCCTGGTGTCGACACAATGGTTCAGAACAAAGGCAGAAATGTGAAGAAAAGTCCATCTCAGGTCGACACGAGTCCAGAGCAGGTCGACACTAGAGACAGATTCCAGAGAAATATGTGAACAGATTGCCATCGCAGGTCGACACCAAATCAGGCAGTGTCGACACTAGATAGCCTTCCCAGAAGGCCAGTTTTGTTGTCTGGGCCAGCAGGTCGACACCAAATGAGATCAGGTCGACACTAGAGAGCCTTCCCAGAAAGGCTGTTTTGCTGTCTAGGTCATGAGGTTGACACCAAATGATATCAGGTCGACACTAGAGACCTCTCCCAAGGAGTTGTTCTGCCAGTCTGGGAGAGTGTGTCGACACACCTCATGGGCAGGTCGACACACTCCGGAATCTCTGTGACTTAAGATTCCTCCTGGACACGTGGCACCCTAGGGAGATGTCAGATCAACATTGGATCATGTGCCCACGTACCCCAAGGGTATCTTTTGGATATTTAGGGTATAAATACCCTCCTTAAAGGCACTCATCCCAAGAGAATCTCTTTAGAGCCTCCAGAAACCTGCAAGCGGCGGCAAGAGAGTCTCACCTCCCTGTTTTGCTCTCTCTTGTGCTTCCACACCTCAATTCATTGTTCTCCAAGCACAAGGATCGAAGTTTGATCAACATGAAGCACTAGGATCAACTTCAAAGGAGCAGATCAAGTAGAAGCCAGCATTTGCGAAGCTCTCAAGGAAGATCCCACCATCAAAGTTGCAGAGCATCGACCAAGGGACCTCAAGTGATCAAGATTCTTCCAATTCGGCCTCTACAAGGGAGTTTTCTTGAAGAACAAGAATTGTCAACCTCGAGTCTAAAGTCTTTCTTGTTTCTTCCTGGCTATTCTAGATATTGTGCATAATTTATTACATCAATTCTCTTGAATTGGCCTTAATAGATCAGATCATTGCTAGAGGATCTGCATCTAGTTGTTTGTGTTCTAGCAAGTGGTTGTCAGCCTGTGTGCTCCGGTTTTTGAGTCGTCGTACTCAAGTTGTGTGGTTGAGCAGTCTTGCTCAGAGTCTAGAGTAGTCTTGCTCTAGGTAGTGTGTGAGTTGTCTAACTCATTTGTGGAGTTGTCAGGCTCCAGTGTGGGGTGTGTAACCCAGGTTGTTAGTGGATCATCACTGCGTGTGAGGGGTGGATGTCGGAGTCACATGGTGTGATCTCCGAACCACCTAAAAATCTCTGTGCATTGGTCTGTTTGTGGTTTGATTCTTCTCTTCGTTAGATGAATGCATAGGAACGTTTGAATCCATATAATCAACTTGTTTACTCACTCAAATTGCTTAACTCACTTAATTCTCTTCAGATCTGTGAAATTTGCTTTCAATCTAAATCTGATTCAAAGGACTTTAAAAATTGGTTTTAGCTTCCGCATTAGTTGGCATAGATCTATTCACCCCCCCCCCTTCTAGATCTTGTCCACATCTTTTATCGATCCTTCAATCAGTACATTGTTAATCTGGGGCCACAAAGTGGTTGTAACTGCTATGCTTATTACATGATGGGTCTTCCTTGTGTTTTACAATGTGAAGGCCTATCAATAGCCATATACACCTACTTTTCATCCTGTTTTGGACAATCGTCATTGGCCTCCTTATCAAGGTGCCACATTGCAATCTCTATTTGGTCGGAGGCAAAGTGGACATCCACATTGCAGATGCCTACACATGCATATGGACACGAACAAGGAAGGGTCATCACAAAACGATTATAGTAGTTGCGTTCACCAGACCATTATAGAGGTACATGTCTATGGTGCAACCCCCATGCCACACTTAGTAAGTGTTATCTTTATTATAAATATCATTCATTAGGCTTCTTAGGCACTTGGTTAGTCTACCCACTAATGAAGGGTCTACTAACCCCCCTTTTTCCCTACCCCACTTTGATTGTTGGTTAGATGGACCCTTGGTTACTTTTTATTTTTTGCGTCAACTTCTTACTTTGACTCCACTTATCTTCATTATAAAAATAAAAAAATATTGATTTTAAGAGACATATAATAAAATAATATTTTATAATTTTATAATATTTTTTAAAAGAACTTACCCACCAAACCCTGATGACCAGTCTGTCCCCATGTAATTTTAATTAATTACATATATATATATATATATAATATATATATATATATAATATATATTGATGATTAACAAAACCAAACAAAAGTTTATCAATTATATCTAATGAATATTTCATAAGTCTTAAGTACAGGAAAAATACCAAGGTCAAACAAGCCAATAAAGGTATGCATTACTTCTCTGAAGCCTTAATCTTTTCAACATGATATTTCTCTAAGTCCATATCGACTTCTATTGAAGGCCATAACGATTTCTTTATAAGCATATCGATTTCATAGAATTATCGCAACGATTTCCTTATAAGACTGAAAAGTCATGTTGTTTCAATCAATCGATGCCGTAATGACTCTATAAGTTACCGTAACGAGTTCTTTAGAGCCCGTAACGACTTGCTCGTCACAACGACTCTATAAGTTACCGTAACGATTTCTTTAGAAACTCGTAACGACTTGCCTATCATAATGACTCTATAAGTTATCGCAACGATTTCTTTAGAAAGCGCAACGACTTGCTTGTTGTAACGATTTCATAAGTTACCGTAATGACTTCTTTAGAACTCGCAACGACTTGCTTATTGTAACGACTTCATAAGTTACCGTAACGATTTCTTTAGAAACTCGTAACGACTTGCCTGTCATAACGACTCTATAAGTTATCGCAACGATTTCTTTAGAAAGTGCAACGACTCTTGCTTGTTTAACGATTTCATAAGTTACCGTAATGACTTCTTTAAACTCGCAACGACTTGCTTATTGTACGACTTCATAAGTTACCATAATGATTTCTTTAGAGTTCATAACGACTTGATAAGTATTCATAACGATTCTTTAGAATTCACAACGACTTGCTTTGTATAATGATTTGTTAAGTATTTCACATCGATTTCTTCAGAAACCAACGATTTGCTTTGTGCACGATTCATTAAGTGTTCATGATATATCTTCTGTCACATAACGATTGCTATGACTCATAACGATTTCATAAGTCATATAGTCATCGATTTCATATCTTGATATCTTATTCATCTTAAAAGCGTTGACTAGTCAAAGTCCACATAGGCATCTCTCTGAACGCTTTTGCATTTATCATATCTGAACATATCTCTGCATGCATGCAGACCATATCGTGCCTACTCTGATTACGTCCTTTAGACTTAAGCTATTTTGCACTACTACTATTTTCATGTCTATTGCTACTGACGTTGACTGACATCAGAGACAGCTTAGCTGTCTGCTATTTGAGATTGATATTTGTGCAGACCTCTGAACTAGCTTCATGTACAACGTTAACCAAATAGAAGCCAATGGATATTTCTGAAGATCTATCTCTTTGCGTGCTCAAGTTATCAAAAGACTGTTGACTGGAAGCTTCCAGACTCCAGATGTCATTCAGTCTAACGACTACTCAAAAGAGAGACAACGGACACTTCAACGTCTACATTTCAAATTGAAGATATAAATTCAAGTCAGAAGAACAGAAGAGAAATAGATCGTGCATTCAAGCATTCAAATTCTTCTGAAAAAGTCCAGAGCCAAGAACCTTCATTCCACTTAGCTTTTGCTCTTTGCTCTCCACTAGTTTGTGAAAATCTTGTGAGAGCCTGTATAGTTCTGAGAGTGTGCCTTGTTTAAATCTCTTTGCTCTCAGTTCTAGTTGCTTCAGATTCTTGCTTGTCAAAAGCTGATCTAGGGGCTTGAATTTCATTCACTCTCTTTGTGTGTTCCCTTCGTGTGAAGGAGACCTGTGGTATCCAGGTCCTTCGGTTGTGAAGGAAGACCTGGTGTGGTATCCAGGTGTTGTTCCCTTCGGTTGTGAAGGAAGACCTGGTGGTATCCAGGGTGTTATTCCCTTCAGTTGTGAAGAAGACCTGGTGTGGTATCCAGGGTGTTGTTCCCTTCGTTGTGAAGGAAGACCTGGTGTGGTATCCAGGGTGTTGTTCCCTTCGGTTGTGAGGAAGACCTGGTGTGGTATCCAGGGTGTTGTTCCCTTCGGGTGTGAAGGAAGACCAGCTGAGCCGGTGTTGTAGCGTCCTTAGGGGGACTGTACCCTAGTTAGTAAAATCCTGAGTTGTTGCTCAGGGACTGGACGTAGGACTCCTAAGGAAAGGAGGTCCGAACCAGGATAAACCTTGTGTTTGTATGATTGTCTTCTTTGTGTGTTTATTATTCAACTAACTGTCACTAACCTACTTCGAAGAACGTTTTGTGAATGTTTTTAGTTACAGGTATCTTCTAGATTAATTTAAAGACCCTTCACCCCCCCCCTCTGGGCTCGTCAACTGGGCAACAAGTGGTATCAGAGCGAGTCTCTTCGACAAAGAAAGGATCCAACGATCTGAAGAGTAAAGATCCATGGCAGCCCAAGGTAACTTTGAAGGTCAGTCTGTCACCGACCCCCTCTCTTCGATGGTGAAGATTATCCTTACTGGAAGACCAGAATGGAATACTTTCTACAAGGGCACGACTATCAAATTTGGTCCATAGTAGAAGAAGGTGATCTGTTAGTCACAAATGAGAAAGCACAATGGACAGATGATGACAGAAGAAGATTTCCCTGAATTGCAAAGCAAAGAGCATCCTATGTTGTGCTCTAAGTAAGAAGGAATTCAACAGAGTTTCAGCCTGCAAATCCTCAATGGAAATGTGGGAAAAGCTCAGGATTACTTATGAAGGCACAGACAAAGTAAAGGAAACAAGAATCGACATTCTTGTCACTCAATATGAAAGATTTCAGATGCAGTCAAGTGAGTCCATAACTCAAATGTTCAGCCGGTTCACTGACATCACAAATGGACTAGCTAGTCTGGGGAAAACCTATGAGATGGGAGACATGGTGAGGAAGATACTTAGATCCTTACCGTCCTCATGGACCCCAAAGGTCACAGCAATAGAAGAAGCTAATGACCTGAAGAGAATGTCTGTAGAAAAGCTCATTGGGTCCCTCATGGCCCATGAGATCAACGGAAAGGCTAGGAGAGTCCTGTAGCAGAAAGAAGCACTCCAACGCCTTAAAAGCTGAAGAAGATTCACCATAAGCAAGTTCAGCTGAAAGTGAAAGTGATGCAGACAGCGAAAATGAGGAAGCTATGCTATCTAGAAAATTACAGCGAATTTTGGCTAAGAAGAAGAAATTCCATCTGGGAGAAGGCACTTCAAAAGGAACAAGGAATTCAAGAAGCCAGATGAAAGAAATAAGAAAGGAGAACCCGTCTGCTATGAATGTAAGAAGCCAGGACACATTAAAACTGAGTGTCCAAAGTTAAAGAAGCCGGAGTTCAGGAAGAAGGACAGTTCCAAGAAGTTCAGAAAGTACAAGAAGAAGGTGATGGCAGCAGCAGGGAAAACAGTAGTGACTCACAGTGAGTCAAGTTCCTGCAGTGATGAAGAAAAGGCCAACTTGGCCTTCATGGCAAATACTGAAGATAAGGTAACTTCTGACTCCTCTTTTGATTCATGCAATGATTCAGATTCCGATAGCTTAGAAGAGGCTTTCAACGAACTATATGAAAAATATAAAGAAGTAACCAAATTATTAAAAGTGAGCAAGAAAAATATAGTCTGTATAGAAAATACAAACTCAGATCTAAAATCAGAAAATGAACAATTAGAAATAACTGAACTTAAAAGAAGAATGAACTGTTATGTGAAGACCTAAAAGCTAAGAATGAACAAATAACTAAATTAGAGAAACAAGTAAGTTCAGATGAACTGAAAACTGAAATCAAAACACTAACAGAAGAAAATATACAGTTATCTAGCACATTAGAAAATTCACTATTGGTAAAAACTCCCTCATATTAAAAGGTGCTAGAAGATCAGGTAAGAAGAAAAGGATTAGGATATACACCCCCAGATAATGAAGAACCATAATTTATCCTAAAACATATCCACACCAAAATTTGTACCTGAACAAGATACAACATACAAAGCTGATTTCAGATATATAGAAAAAGTAACCAAATTATCCTGCTGTAGTCACTGTAACAAGTTAGGACACATCATAACGACATGCCCAACAAGACATAAGAAATGGATAATAAAAGGCAAAATAATGATACTAACCCATCAGGACCCAAAAGAATTTGGGTACCTAAAACTTGATGTTTTTATTTCAGGACATCTCTCGAACATCCAAATGGTATTTGGATAGCGGGTGCTCAAGACACATGTCAGGAACCAGAAGTTATTCTCTCATCTCCAAGCTGAAGAAGGAACATTTACTTATGGAGATAATGGAAAGGAACCGTGATAGGCAGTGGCTCTGTAAGATAACAAGGAAAACAGTCAGAGAAGATGTGCTATTAGTCAAGGGATTGAAGCACAATCTCATTAGCATTAGCCAACTGTGTGACAGAGGCCATCAGATCAAGTTTCAAGAGTCGAAGTGCAGCATACTGAAGGATGGAGCAGTCATCTTTGAAGCTAATAGAGAAAAGAATTTGTATGTGCTCTATCTTAAAGAACTCAAGGTTCAAAATGTTTGCCTGGCAAGCAAATAAGAATAAATCCACAGAATTATGGCACAGACGACTTGGCATTGCAGCGCATAGATGGCATGAGAAAACTGCTGAAGAAGAATCTTGTGGAAGGTCTACCTAAGGTTAGTACAAAATTGGATGGTGTATGTAAACCTTGTGCTAAGGGAAAGCACACCAAAGGCTCCTTCAAGTCAAAGACGGTGGTGACCACCTCAAAACCCTTAGAGCTCCTTCATATGGATCTATTTGGGCCAATGAGGACTACCAGTCTTGGAGGAAAGAATTTTGGATTTGTCATAGTTGATGACTACTCAAGATTTACATGGGTATCATTCCTAGAGCATAAAGATATACTTTTGAAAACTTTGTTAGTTTCAGCAAAGAAGTCCAGAAAGATCAAAGTTCAGCATTGTGTCTATCCGATCAGATCATGGTGGTGAATTTCAAAATGAAAAGTTTGCCAGATTTTGTGATGATCAGGAAATTGAGCATAATTTCTCAGCACCAAGGACACCACAACAAAATGGTATTGCTGAGAGGAAGAACAGAACCCTATTGGATATGGCAAGAACTATGCTCTCAGAATATGATCTGCCAGATATTTTGGGCTGAAGCAGTCAACACAGCAAGCTACATTATCAACCAAGTAATGATCAGCCAATCCTGAAAAAGACTGCATATGAACTATTCAAAGGAAGAAGCCAAAGATCAGCCACTTCAGGACTTTTGGATGTCCTTGCTTCATTCACAACAATGGAAAAGGACATTTGTAAGTTGGATGCCAAATCAGATGATGGCATTTTTATGGGTACACCTCTAAACCTAAAGGCTATAGAGTATTTAACAAACGTACTTTATTGATTGAACAGTCTGTACATATTATTTTTGATGAAACTAACCCTTCCTTGAGAAAGGAGTAGATAGTGACAATGATGATGCAGATGAACTGTCCAAGAACTAAAGATACATCATTGAGGACAAGGATGATCCACCTCTGGAGAATTGCAACAAGAAGAAGTTACTCATAAAATCTTCCAAGGAGTGGAGATACAAGAAAGATCACCCACTTGAGAATATTATTGGTGATCCATCCATAGGGGTAGAACAAGAGGTAATGTTATTCCTTGTGATTACCTAGCTTTTGTTTCTCAAATAGAGCCTAGGACAGTCAATGAAGCTCTTTCTGATGAATCTTGGATAGTAGCCATGCAAGATGAATTAAATCAATTCAAGAGAAACCAAGTATGGTCACTTGTTCCTAGACCATCAGACCATCCAGTCATTGGCACCAAATGGGTGTTCAGAAATAACTAGATGAAACTGGTGCAATCTTAAGAACAAGGCCAGATTGGTAGCTCAAGGCTATTCTCAAGAGGAAGGCATAGATTTTGATGAAACCTATGCACCTTGTAGCTAGACTTGAGGCCATTAGAATATTACTTGCATATGCTTCTGCTTTGAATTTACTCTATTTCAAATGGATGTTAAATCCGCATTTTAAATGGTTTTATAAAAGAGGAAGTTTATGTGGAACACCCCCAGGTTTTGATGACACAGATTTCCTAATCATGTTTTCAAACTTCACAAGGCATTATATGGTCTAAAGCAGGCACCTAGAGCCTGGTATGAAAGGCTTAGCTCTTTTCTTTAAACCATGGTTTCAGTAGAGGTCAAGTAGATAGTACCCTTTTCATAAAGTCAAAGGTCAAACACATTCTATTAGTCCAAATTTATGTAGATGATATTATCTTTGGGTCTACTGATGAATCCCTTTGCAAGTACTTTGAAAAGTTGATGTAGGAGAATTTGAAATGAGCATGATGGGAGAACTTAATTACTTCCTTGGATTACAATCAAACAAGGAAAGGAAGGAACTCACATCTGTCAAACAAAGTACACAAAAGAACTCTTAAAGAAATTTGGATTCGAAAATACCAAGCCACTGTCAACACCGATGAGCACATCAACAAGGATGGACAGTGACAAAGATGGTAAGAAAGTAGATCAAAGATCTACATGGTATGATTGGTTCACTACTTTATTTAACAGCTAGTAGACCAATATACTATTTAGTGTATGCATGTGTGCTAGATATCAAGCTGATCTAAAGAATCACATTTAATTTCGTGAAAAGAATATTTAGATATTTAGCAAGATCTCATGACTTAGGTTATGGTATCCAAACATTGTGAAATTAACTTAGTAGGTTACTCTGATGCTGACTATGCTGGATGCAAATTAGATAGAAAAAGCACCAGTGGTGGTTGTCAATTTCTTGCAGGATGTTTAATATCTGGTCTTCAAAGAAACACAATTCAGTAGCACTATCCACTGCTGAAGCTGAGTACGTAGCTGCTGGAAATTGCTGTACACAACTCTTATGGATAAAGCAACAACTTGAAGATTTCGGATTGAACATCAAATCCATCCCACTACTATGTGACAACACCAGTGCCATTAATCTCACCAAGAATCCAGTTCAGCACTCAAGGACCAAACATATTGAGGTTAGATATCATTTTATTCGTGATCATGTTGCAAATGGAAATATTGAAATATCATTTATCGATATAAATGGCCAATTAGCAGACATTTTCACAAAAGCCTTACCTGAAGAGAGATTCACATCTCTTAGAAGGGAATTAGGCATGTGCAATTTGTGATAAAGTTTGCTTACAAATGGCACATAAATTTCAGAATTAAGTAATTTTTCCTCCATGGCGTTAAGCAAAAGAAATTCAATTATTCTTTGTAACCGCTCTCTCATTGAAGTCGGTTTGAATAGTCACACCTTTTGTCGTTTTCCCACCGCCTTTTGGCGCCTCACTTTCCACATCGCATTAATTTATTCATAAAATCAATGGCAGAATGATTCGTATCTCATCGTCTACCTTTTCCCTTTTCATCCTGTCGCATGAGCCGATGCCCTAACAACTCATATCTCAACCCTCTGCAAATTTGAACCTTCCTCCTCCTTCCCGCAAAATTTCTTGAGGATTCCTTTCTCTCCCTTTCCGTTTCAACTCTCCAGAGACTTTCCCACCTGAATCCATGGCCGCACCAGTCATCGCCGGCAGTTTGGGTGGCTACAGCGCCGAGTTTCTCACTCCTGAGCAGCAGGAGAGGTTTACCTTTGTGAAGACGAAGCTCTGTGGAATAAAGAAGTCGATGTTGCTAATCTGAGGAAAAATGGAATGAGCAGTGTGGTAGATTTGATCAATCAGATGCAGTGGACAGGAGTCTCCACCTTTTTAGAGGTTAGGTTATCCGACTTGGTAAAAGCTTTCTTCGTGTGTATGAAACAGAGGAAGATGGGTCCCTAGTCTCTTCAGTAAAGGGAACCCTGATTAGAATACCCTGAGTTGCTGAAGATGATGTTTGATGAAGACTTCCAGATTTAGTGGGGTTCACACCGTGGACGCCCAAGTGAAAGGTTTGGGAATTGTAGGGCCGGGCTTCAAGCTAAGGGATGGCAAGCTGGATATAATCAACTAACTGCTTTCAACCGCCTCCTTCACTTTATTGTTTGTCAAATCTTAGTTCCCAGAAGTGCAACATTTTCATCTTGCACAAAGGCCGACTCAGACATGATGTATTGGGCCATTCAAAATAAGGAGATAAATATGGCCGCAGTGATGATGGAAAGAATGAAATTTGCCAGAGATCAGATTTGGACACCAAGAGCAAGTTAATGTGTCCCTGCCTATGCCCCCTACTTACCAAGATCTTCAAACACTTCGGTGTTGATCTTTCTGGGGCAGTTGTAGAGAAAATGGGCCAAGCAATCAGGTCCGGAACCTGAAGAAGAGTGGCTTCTCTGTGGAAAATGGTGTCTGGTTCAAGGCTTCAGTTGCTGAAGGCGAAGCCATCATTGACGACACCTCAGTTGTTCATCAGAGATGGGATCAGCAGATATGACTCCAGAATTGCCAGTGGAGTCAGTTTCAGCTCCAGCAGTTGGAGCAGCAGAATCATCAGGCCCCTCTTTAGCAGAAGTTCAGTCTGAAATTGCAGTGGAAGAAGAAAGGATATCAGCACCAGCTTCAGAATTTCCATAAGAATTAGCTGTAAATTTTGCAGAAAGGAGAATTGAGGATATTCTCCCAGAGGACATTTTTCCAATTGAGGACCCACTACCCTCAACTGTCATTGCATCTATTCTTTCAAACATTATTGATTCATTCCTTTCACCTCTAGTGCTCCGAAACTAGTGGCAGAGTTGCAGAAGAGGCTGTGGCATCAGCCACATTGATGAACAAATGGAAGATGTTCAAGTAGAGGTAGAGCACCCAGCTGCTCAAGGTGACTCTGTGATGGAAGATGCTCCCATTCAGGGGAGCAAGTATCAAATGAAGAAGATGCTCTATTGAGGGGAGCCATCAAAGAAGGTTCATAGAAACAATTCCAGTTGTTGATTGTCAGGAGGAAAGGCATAGAGATTCTCAAATCTGGATGACAGAGAAGAGAGATTGCAAGCTCTTCGAGCTCAGATGATGATCAACCTCCTCCAGCAAAGAAGGCAAGAAGAAAGGAAAAGAAGTTGCCTCTGAAGTTCCTCTCCTGGCTGATACACCTTTTGAGAGGCAGTCAAGCAGAAAATTATCATAAATTTGAAACCAGTGATTGAAAGGTTGAATGTGCAAGGTGAGCTATTATGTACTCTCCAGTCAGATGTAAATTCTATATTTCTAAGCCAAGCTTCAGCCAACAAAGAATTGGGACAAATGAGAAATGCTATGAAATGGTTTAATAAGGATGAGCAGCATGAAAGGCATGCTCTCAGATATTATCAAGGCAGTTGGAGTTCAAGCTCCTCCTCCTCCAGAAGCAGCAGCACCACCAAAGCAGTAGCAGCACCAAAGAGGTAGGGCCAACAGGGCCAGCTGATCAGTTGAAGGGCCAGGGCCATCTGAGCAAGGTCAAGCCATCAGGGCCATTGGAGAGTGAGTCTGTGCAGATAGAGGCAGAAGATTCTTGGCACCCAAGCCCCCACTCCCTCTTCTCCCTCTCACACACCTATTCCTCCAACTCCACCTCAGCTCCTACAGCACCTCCTGCTCCTCAAACATTCAAGAAGCCTCAATCTAGACCAATTTCTTCTCCTACACCATTTCAGTCCACCTCATCTCCTGCCTCCTCTACTTCCATTCCTTCTCCTTCTCCTATACATGAGGCCCCTCCAGCATCCTCAGCTGGAGCATCCTCCTCCTCCTCTGGTCCCTCCCTTGGACCAATTGATGACCTTCCTACTATTTCCCACTCTTTTCTTCATCCTACTCCTCCACCCTCTTTCATCACTATCATACCTGAAAGAGCCCAACTTAACTCCCCTTTATGGAACAAATAAAGGATGAGTTTGAGGAAGGGATCCTCAGTCTGTGTTGAAGGTTGGGGAACATGTTCATAAGGCAGACCCTTCTAGTCCTGCCCCCAAGAAGAGGAAGCTTACTTCTACTTCCTCCCTCTCCTCTGAACCCAAATACCCACCTTTGTGGTTTTCTCTCACAGTGGACAACAACATCCCTCACTGTACAAGAATATCTCTCAAAGGTTGTTTTTGCAACCATCATTAACCTTCCATTTCTTGATCTCACAGATCATTTGCACACACATTCTACCCTACACTTCTCTTTCCAAATCCG
>JACBKR010005249.1:0-19482 GCA_014218235.1 Colocasia esculenta | reverse complement strand
AAATGTGATAGACTTAAGAAATGAGAGGACTTTACAGGATGAATTTGAACTTTATTGTATTCCACAAAATCGGGCATCTCATGTATCTCAACTGCAGAAGCTGCAACAAGATGTCTGCCTGACTTCTATTGGCTCTAAGCTAGTTCTTCAAGTAAAAAATTGTAGGTAGTCTATGTCTATCACGTGGCAATTGACCTCCGTAAGGAATCCATCTATATCCAGATCAAAGGTGATAGTGCCAATCGTCCGCTGCCCTTCCTGATTGAAGCATCATCAAGTTGCTGGATTTGAGCTGTGCAGGACGGACTATAACCCAATCTCCTCAGAGTTTTTAGCGGGAGGATATTCACTGCCGAACCCACATCAAGAAGTCTCCTGTTGATCCTTTCACCGCCTAGATCTCCTTCCCTCGGAAAATAGGAAAAAGCAGGAGGTGGGGGGCTTTAGAATGGGTGTCAAATCTAGTACCTGTTATTAATAAAAACGGCTATGTCTGTGTCGATTTTCGTAATCTTAACTGGGTGGGCTACCCCTAAAGATGAATATCCTATGCCGGTAGCCGACCTGTTAGTGGACGGAGCTTCCAGGCATGAGATACTCTTTTTCATTTCATGGATGGCCACTCGGGCTATAATCAGATTCATATAGCCGAGGACGACGTTGCAAAGACAGCATTCAGGTGCCCAGGCGCGATAGGTGCCTATTGTTGGGTGGTCATGCCCTTTGGATTGAAAAATGCCGGGCCCACCTTAACCTTACTATATAGGTAGGGCTATGAACACCATTTTTAACGTTAGGTGAATTCATTGAAGTGTATATCGATGATGTAGTCCTTCAAACCAAGAATAAAAGAAAATCTGGCCGACCTTAGAAAGGCAAGGCATCAGCTCATTCCTTATCCAGCTTACGCTGCGAAGCAGCTCAAGGGAACGACCGAAGAGCTGACTTGCTCTAGAAACAGTCGGAACCTTTAGTGCCCACTTCCTTTCTTCGGAACTGCTCCCTTCTTTTTTTTTTGGGGGGGGACCCTTAGTGGCCCCATTACCCTTGGAGGTAGCTTCGAGTCTATAGGGTCGTGCCTAGTTAGGTCTATAGAATGAGGGGGGATTAGAACTTACGTCTTTCGGTCGGAAAAAGGAAATGGGGAGCAGTTCATTACTACTTAGCTTCGCAGCGACAAGCTGTTGAGGGAACCTTAACGCGTCATTCTATAGAGTTTGGGATAGCAATGGTTGAGACCTGCGGCCTATTCTTTCTTTGGCTAAGGTTTGACAATCTAAGGTTAGGTAGCGGAAATCACTCTATAGACAGAAAAAAGAAAGAAGAAGGTAGATCTAAAGTCAGTTCCATAAAGGGATGTATGCCAGGCTATCATATAGTTATAGCCATAAAAATGAAAGTTGACCTCAGAGGAGGTAACCACCTTCCTGACGGTACCTCCTCTGGTTCAATGGAAAAAAAGTACACCAAGCAAGCCTTTAATACTTAGGTGGATTCTTTAGATATATAGGGTCTAACCCTAATTCCATAGTTCAATGGGCGAACGACGGGGATTGAACCGCGCGTGGTGGATTCACAATCCACTGCCTTGATCCACTTGGCTACATCCGCCCCTACCCCTAGCACTGGTTTGAGTCTCTATCTACGATCAGATCCTTTCTGAACCCTCCCTATGACCGCTATCCAAGAGAAGCTTTTTCCGATATCGTACGTGGGACGAGTTTCTGCCTCATACAGCTCGGGTCGAAGACCGGGGAAGTTGAGGAGAGATGGGGAGACCAGCTGCTGCCAGTCGAGACGGACAGGAAACGGGGCGGGATAAGCTTGTGAAGAAGCCCCCCACCCCCCAAAAAAAATAAAACCGATCCAACTTCGCGTTCTTTCTATTCCATCTCTTCCATTCCGGGATAGGCGGCTAATACTATATTAATAAGTGCAGTAGTCGTCGTCTGACCAATCGGCTCGGACACCAGACCGCTCGTGCCCGCCCATTCTGTCTCGCCCTAATGGAATGGCTCTCCTAGTTACGCTGCACCCTGACCCGAGTCCCCACGTCCGCTTTTTATCCGCCCGCAACCCGCTTTCTTTGCCAACACAACATTAGGGCCGTCCCCTTCATTCTATGCTGACCCCGGCCCCTATTTTGACCTTATCTACTTTCATTTAAACTAAAAACTTTAAGTAGACGAAAGAAGGGGCCACTGGTTCACTAGTAAATATGGTCTTGTGTGGGCTCGCCTAGCTTCTGTCCAATCTTCCTTTCCCTTTGATCGATTGATCTATTTATTTGTATCGTTTTCACTGTGCGATGGTTAGCCAGAGAGTCCGCATCTCGAAGTTTTAATTATTGATGGAACGATTGGTTAGCTCTTCCCCTCGATCCACTAGTTCAGAGTATATATCAGGATTTGGATTTTGAAAACCTGATTTTCGAAGTGACACGAGACCCTAAGCCCTAACTTCTTTGCGTAAAGACCCGAACCAAAGAAGACATGCAGGAAAAAACCCGCAATCTAAAAGAAGAGGCAACAGGAGCAGGATGTAATGTACAATAAATGAATTCATGACAGAGATCAATTTGTAAGCTATAAAAAATGATTTACCCTATCAAAGAGTCTAAAAAGCTGGAAATAATTGTAAACAACATGGGACTACAGATATAGGTGCTTATCTTGAAAACTAGAAGAAAGACCAAGTCAGTGCAACCGACCTCAAGCCTCATCATTTCTGGTCAGTGCTTGCTTTTCTTAGGGGGTACATGCTGTTGGAGCTCAGGTGGAGCCTACAGTAGATTTATAAAGCATAAAAATTTCTAAGGTAGTGATGCATAAAAAGGCAGACTACATATGCTATGGATAGTCCATGACAATTAATTCACATGAGAGAGGTAAACATGCAAATACAAATTAATTTAAGAGGGATATATATAAGCAATAAACCTTCAGAGGGCTTCCGGAAGATTGTGATATGCAGAGTAGAGCATAGTCTTCTGTTTAGTCAATTATCCACAATAAAAGAATTTGGCCTAAACATAATGCACCATTTGCCGCCACTATAATATTATAGTAATTGAACAAACTCCCCAGGACCTAATATCTTTCCCTGTTGGAGTGGATAACACTTGACTAAGACTATTTGGAGTTCAGACAACATACCATCGAAATCTAGAAGCACAAAGTGAACTAACTATAATTTTACATCAATACTGAAGCCATTCAAGAGTCATGCACCGAGGCACAGTGTGCAATAGCAACTTTTTGAACACCAAGAACAAGACAAAGTTGGAGCACTTGGATAATGTCACTCACACACACACACACATATACAGTCTGTAGGTGTGCTGTGTGTATAACACATATATATAGAGAAAGAGATAGATAGATGAGAGGAGATGTAAACTTGTTAGATACACATTGGAATAGTCAAGCACTATCAGACTGCTCCTATCCCACACGGAAGGAAGCTTGTCCACAGTTCTCATGAAAGTGTGTCAAGTACCTACCATTTCTCTTATATTCACACATATGTAGACAAATAAATAAGCAGCATATAAACATGTCCCAGCATCCCAGAGTATCGCATCCAAATATAGCATGTATGTATCTAATGATAACCTTCTAGTTCTTAGGTGGAAAGTATCAAAGATCTCTCCTACACAGTAGCAGTTTACTCATTAATGAATAGATGGGGACAGAGGTAAAGTAACAATGAATAAATGAAAGGTGTCAATAGGCTGTTTTTTGATAAGTTCATGCATTAACATGAATGAAATGACATCATAAACAACAATTCCATCTCACAAACCTTTGGATCTATATTTTCTGTATGGTCTCCAGCAAGTGCTTCGCCACTCACTTTCAACAAAACTCTTCGCCATTTATATGCTAGCTTGGACATGGAAGTTTCCTCCATAGTTTCCTTCAACTGTGCTGTGATTGCTGCTCGGCCTCTGTAATAAAGCAACAAGTTGAAAAGCAGAAATCATCAAAGAGATTTTTCAGCTCAAATTTTGGCAGGACCACAACATTTGATTTGCGGAGACATGTGCAGGATTTTTAACTCCATGTCAAATACAAGAAGGATCTAGAACAGAAATGGAGCATATAGGTGCAATGAACCAAAGAGAGAAGAGTAAAATACTTCCAATGGTTGCAAATGTTTCATTTATATGAACTCAATAACTTGAACATAATAAGAATCAAGATCACCTCGATCACATGGCTTATGTGTTGGTCAATATAAAAAGGAAGGTAAAGTCGTCTGTTACTTAAACTATATCAGAATAGTAAGAGTATTATGTTTAAGCATCCCAAATGGAAAGCAAGATATTCAAATAAGGCATTTCTCAGTTACAAATGTCACATTTTATAATTACCAATGCGCCGATCACTCAGGGGTGGCAAACCATGGTAAACATGCTCACATCTATCAACCTTCTAAATCAAAGTGTTCTCTAATAGCCCAAACCAGACGTGCACATATTCTTAGAGTGTGCACCTAACCACAAACATGTTTGTTAAGAGGAACATGGAGCATTAAGAAGAAAGCATGTTAGGAAAGATTCCAAGGGAAAAAAATAGAGCCAGCAGTTGAGGTGAAAATATTAGAGAAAACATGGAAAAGTCAATTAAATATGGGATGCAAATTAATCCTCTTTATGTCCTTTTCCGTCTTATGAAAGCAAAAGTAGGCATTATGTATGTTAAGTGGTATAACACCACATTCTTGCATAAGAGCACTAAATATACATTCAAAATCGTTCAAACACATTTATCAACCAAAGAATGTTTCACTGGACAAGGGAAATTTCATATGTCAATTATATAAACACCTGTCATTCAAATGTTCACTGGACAAGGGCAGTTTCATCAACTTCCACCTCACTTGTCTTTTTAATCACTAGATTATGGAGCTAAAAAATAAAACTGAAAGAGAATATTGCCAATAGACTTATTGCACAGAGAAAGTATATAAACATCAAAGTGTTTATTAATCAATCAGTTTATTCAGACAATCTCAACGATAATTGGCTTACTTGCATCATGGATCGAGGATTTGTGGTATAGGTTGTCTTAACAGCTCTCTCCATCTGTTTTTTCAAGAATTTTGATAAGTCAATCAGCAGTAATTCTAAAGTATCCACAATGCTAGATAGAAATCCCTATTCACATGAACCTCTGTTTCAAATCCGTAATGGAAAGCAACTTCTTCACATCGTCCAAACTAAGTTCAATGGACAATTCCTAGATGGGCAGCAGGCAAGAAAAATATTCACTTCACATGTCAAATTGAGAACAAGCAAGGAACAAATTATTCAAGGCTTACATCTTGCTCATATGAATCCGCAAAATGATAAAGCAAGGGCCCAAAGTTAATCAAATCTGTCAACCAAACAACCAAAAATGTAAAATAAAAAACTTTTTTTTCAGGGATAGACGAACTAATGGTACAGGTGTTAAGGAGTTATGCACTGCTAACAATAAATACAGAGGAAATAATTCAGTCAGAGCTTTTGCTGGTGCAAGTCAAAGTTGTATCCTGTTTCCATTTCGTTAGATTGTTCAATTGCATATAACTATAAACTGAGAGGATGTATGATCATGTTACAGCGTGACACCCTAAAGGGTTGTAACCAAAACTTACTCTCTAGGTTTTAGGATTTTTGATATGATTTCAATGTACTCAACAATGTTATGGGCTGTATCTAGGAAGAAAAACACAAGTCACAACGCATCCCAGCAATCTGCAAGGAGTGAAAATTTGTTTGGGTTAGAAGCAAGTAACAACAACATACAAAAGAGTTATGAGAACTGGAAAGGAGAGAAAATGAAATCAATAATCAAATGTGCCACATCAAACCCCCTAATAATTTGCATCCCTAGGGATACTTATCTAAGGGTTTGCCAGGTCACCCCCCAAGATGGCAGCAAACGATAAAGAATTCTATGTAGGGAGAAGGCCATTTTGCATAATGTTCTACACCATGAAGTAAATAGTACAAAAGACAACATCACCCAGTAAGTGCTGAAAAAATCAAGTAACCATTCTGATAATGAATGGAAAGAAAGGATTTGAGTTTCTTCTGAGAATAGCATAGATGTTGCTTTTCTACAATCAAGAGATTCAACGGTCCTTTGCAGTCTTGATCTCTGAGTACTGAACCTTGGTTTAAGAAAGTTAAATTCAATAAACTTGTAATTTTTCTAACCAATAAAAGAAGCCTATCATGCAGTGGTAAGGTTACTGACACGAAGGAGGTAGTCTGAAGTCAATTGCTTGGTTGGAGAATGTTTTGTGAGAGATTGAAGTAAAAGAGAATGAAAAAAAACAAATGTTAATCGTACAGTAAAACACACCATATATTGAGAAGGCTAATAGAATAAAGAAGGGCATGCACAAAAATCACCCACCTAGCTAGACAATTATCTGATCATTGTCCTCTCTGCTCACCTTTAGGAACAATAATAGTAATGGTCCTAGGCTATTCCATTTCCAAAACATATGGCTTTCTCTGATAGTTTCACATAGGTCGTTGAGGGGGTCTAGAAGTTGCATGTGGACACCCCGCCACTACGACACCTAGCTATTAAACTCAGAGTCTCAAACTGCATCTTAAATAGTGGAATCAATATTTATTTGCTAATATTTCAACTACTGAACAACAGATCAATGCCTGCCACAAAGAATGAAACTAGACTCATTAGAGGCGAGAGTAAAGAGCAGGAAAAGCAATAACTAATCTGGTTAAACTACAGATGCAAGAGGAAATATTTTGGGAACACAGATCTTTCATACTGTTGATAAAAATACTAAATTCTTTCATGTTGTGGCACAGTATAATAGAAGAAAACTATCAATTACGACATTAAAGGATGCTGAAGGTAATTTGCATACCTCTTTTGAGAATATATGTCTTGCTGCTGCTAACTTTTATGAAAAGTTGTTTAAGTCTGAGGGAACTCAGACCAATGACAAAGAGGAGGGATGATCACCCCCTTTCCTTTATTCCATGAGGATTATTTCTTATAATTTTATATTCCCGTCCTTCCGTCACACCACTACAAAGAACACCATGAAGCAGCAGCATCTGATCATTCCTTTATCTCCATGGCCATTACAAAGAGACGACCCCTCCATTGATGAGGGCTTCAGGTGAGCTAGATAGCAGCTAGCTACCATGGTGGGGCTATGATCGAACGTTGGGGGGAATCAGGCAACAGCACCTGCCATGGGAGCAGTATAAGATTAACTCTATCTGAGTGGAATCTCTACTAAATCTGACCAAAAAATTTAGAAGATTAACAACTAAAATATGTAAATAAGGACAAATTACGGCTACAGGTGGGTTACATCAAAAGTCAACCACTTCCCCGCAGACAACTAGAAACCAAATAAATATGAACAGGTGAAGCAATCAGGAAAACACTACAAATCTGCACAGAACTCACTGCCGATGAGACGCTCGTGTCAGTAAAGGCGACATAGGAAGGTGACACTTCTAATATAGTATTGATCTTTACTGAGATTTTATAATCAAACCCTTAGTGATCAAAATGGATATAATCTATCAACTTTTTTTTGAAATGGATTATGCATATAATCTTGCAACTTCAGAGAAACCATGCAAGTTGATTACCAAGCTAAATGTGACATGTTTTTTTTAACTCAATTTTTTAAAACAGATCATGGGTGAATCCTCTTTCACCAAAAAAAATTCACTCAAGACCACTCAAAATTCCATAGATCAAAACATATTGGATCCATCCAAGATCTAGAAAACAATTTTTACAGACCTGTTTAGCAGATAGAGTGGATGGGCCAACTTCCTCTACCTACTCTAAAATTTGAAACTGAATAGATGCGGTCGTGCGGCCTCCTTCCCTGCACATATGTACATGTATATGTATGTACAAAAATAAATTTCTGTGTGTATATATACATATAACCTTTCTAAGTTATAATAATGGTATCAATCTACTCAAATAATTTTGTCAGAACTTATGCGGTATATTTCAAGTGAAAAATAATTCTAATCACTTCCAATACAAATCTGTAAAATAATATGTAAACACTTCCACATATGTAGCAACCTGAATTGCTCATCAAACTAAGTACACTATTCATCAGGAGGTACCAAAATGTATCAAGACATGAAAGAACATTTTGTGGCCGAATATGAAGAGGGAAGTAGCCGAGCATATAGCTCATTGCCTCACATGTCAACAAGTGAAGGCAGAACATATGCGCCCTGCCGGTGTACTCAGACCACTAGATATCCCAGAATGGAAGTGGGAAAGCATTGGCATGGACTTCATCATGGGTTTACCCAGAACTCGTGGTGGACTTGACGCCATATGGGTCATCGTTGACCGGTTGACCAAATCTGTGCACTTCTTACCCATAAAGAGTACATGGTCTGTGGAGGTGCTAGCTGCATTATATGTCAAGGAGATCGTGCGGTTGCACGGTATTCCGTCATCTATTATCTTAGATCGAGATCCAAGGTTCACCTCTCATTTTTAGAAAGGTCTGCAAATTGCCCTTGGTACGAAGCTTAATTTTAGTACTGTCTTTCACCTGCAGACTGATGGGCAAACTGAGAGGACAAATCAAATTGTAGAAGACATGTTAAGAGCCTGCATTATAGATTTCAATGGTCGTTGGAATGAACACTTACCCTTGATTGAGTTCGCCTATAACAACAGTTACCAGGCGAGTATTAAAATGGCACCATTTGAAGCACTTTATGGCAGGAATTGTAGATCTCCTGTGTACTGGAATGAAGTGGGAGAACAACAATGGTTAGGACCTGACATGGTACAAAGTGTTGGCCCTTTCGGTATGGCAGAAAGCTAGCCTAGAGTGGGGGGGGGGGGGGGTGAATAGGTTTTCTGAAGTCTGAAAACAAAACGTGAACACTTAAAAGTTTGGTTAGTGCTAGTGTGATAAAGAGTAGCAGTGCGGAAGCAAATAACAATCACACAAAGGACACAAGAGATTTATCATGGTTCGGCCCTTCCCACATGGAAGTCCTACGTCCAGTCCCCAAGCAAACTCTTGGGATTTCACTAACCAAGGGTACAGTCCCCCTTATGGACCTTACACACCCAGCACCCCAGCTGGTCTTCTTCTCTTTCCCGGGCAAGAAGGCAGCCCACTTCTTTTCTAGGCTCAGAAGCAAACCTACTTCTTTTACAGGTTCAGAAGTAAACCTCCTGGAACAAACCCCAGTGCGGTTCTTCTAGACTTAAACCCCCGCTAGGTCCTGTTGGTACAAACCCCAACAAGGTTCTGCTAGACACTAACCTCTAGCTAGGTTACACACTGTATACAGTCCTACAGCTGGACAAGGGTCTTTATTAGAAAAGAAAGATTAGACTGAGAGCTATTACAAGATGGACACAATGAACTCTAGCTCACAATCACAGACTCTCCCTCAAGTTTACAAAGAGCTCAGAGAGAGACAGAAGAGAGAAAAGAAAGCTTGAATGCTTGAGACGCTTGATTGCTTCTTCTTTGGCTCAGGCTCTTTCTCTCCTTTCCTTTGAGTGTATATGGCGTTGAGGTTCCTCACTTGGATGTACACTCCTTCAAAGATATTCAGGAAAAGGCTCTGTCCTGTTCTTCAGAGGTTCTTCATCTTTTATATGAGCAGTCTTGAACAGATCCGTTGAAGAGATAGCCGTTTGAGTTTTGGATCCGTTGGAGTTCTAGCCGTTGCTCATCTTCTTCCTTTTCAACTGTTCTTCTTCTTCTGACAGACACGTGGTAGTCTTCGAGGTCTGCAATCATAGAAGAAGGTGTTTAGATAAAAGAAGTGTATGCGAGAAAAGGTGCATACCTCTGTGTTTCTGCTGTTATCCAGAAGTGGTAGGTAAACCTCTTTTTGTTCTGACAGGGAAGAAGAGATCTGAATAGATAAAAGAGATCTTCTGTCAGAAAGATATTTGACTTTTCATTAGGTGCCAAACATATTTGAAATATAAGGAAATCTGTGTTTGAACAGAATCCATGAGAAATCGATATAGGCATGACTTATGAAATCGTTGTATGAAGGAGTCGTTGCCTATGCAAATCATTGATCTTCTATAAACAAATCGTTCTAGATAGAAATCGTTATGACAGTGTAAGCAAATCGTTGTGAGCATGACTTATATCAAATCGTTATGGAGAAAAAGACTTAACAAATTGTTATGCAGATTAAGTCTTCACAAATCGTTATGACACTTATCAAATCGTTATGCAAGCAAATCGTTATGATCTCCTAAAGAAATCGTTGTGATCAATAATAAATCGATGTGATCACTTATGAAATCGTTATGAGATCAATTTCTTATCAAATCGTTGCGAAGGCAAATCGATGTGAGGGCAAATCGTTGCACTCACTTATCAAATCGTTATGAGACCGATTTCTTATCAAATCGTTGCGAAGGCAAATCGATGTGAGGGCAAATCGTTGCACTCACTTATCAAATCGTTATGAGACCAATTTCTTATCAAATCGTTGTGGTCACTTAGAAATCGTTATGAAACTGATTTCTTGGCACATTGTTGCATTTACTTAAAGAATCGTTATGGCTTCTAAAGAAATCGTTATAGCGCTTATAAAATTAATTAAAACCAAATCGATGTAGCGCTTATTAATTTGGCACTTAAACTGAAATCGATGTTTATTGATTAAACATCGATTTTATCATTTTAGTGCGCCATATTGCATCAATGAGAGACTTAGCATTTTGCTATGAGATTGATGCGACACAGATGAAACAAAATATTCAATAACATTTAATCAACAAAGATATACTTGAAATCATCATAAGTTTTGTTATCACCAAAATAAGACAACCATAAAGTGGTTCAACAATCTCCCCATTTTTGTGATGACAAAATTTATGCGAATTTTCTGATAAAAAAAATAAAGCATAGAGGTTTCAGAAAATTCATACAAACTCTCCCCCTTTTTGTCACTAACCAAAAGGAAGGATATTACCATGGATTCTCTCCCCTTTGAGAAAATTTCTTACCATTGAGGGGTTCAACAATATAAATATTGTAAATTGCTCCCCCTTAGTGTATGCTCCCTGAATGGAAGGCTCCCCCTAATGAGAGACTTCTCCAAAAAAAAATTGTTAGTGATATAAACAAAATAAGGATAAAATACTGACTACTCCCTCTTCAGGTATGAGTTGAATGAAGAGTTAGTAGTCGTCAATGCCTTGAGCATCCTTTGTTCCTGATGCTTCAAGGTTATCCTGCAAATGAGCTACTCAGAAGTAGGTACCCAAATAGTTTTGGGTCCTTGATCATTAGATGCATAAAAATAGCCTTTAGGAATCCAAACTAGGTGCCTAGTTGTGCAGGTATTCACAGTGTGTCCTAATTTATTGCAATGAGAGCAGTAATAGATATAGTTTGTTTTGCAGTTCTTATTTCTTTTCTGATTCCTGATTAGAACATGATTTTTAGAAACCTTTTTTCTTTTGATAAGGCTGGTTTATTTCAGGTGCCTTTTTCTGAGGTATGGTGGTTTCTTTTACAAATTTTGGTAATGGATATTTTTTCTGAATTTATGACTTGTTTTCCTTTTTCTGGAGGTATGTAACCAAGCCCTTATTTGTCATTTCTAGATTTTGATCCTTTTAAGCATAGGGCTAGAGATGTTTTTCCTTTAGTTAGTTTCCTAACTGATTCTTTTAAATAAAGATTTTCTTTAGTGATAGTTTTTAATTTTTCTTCTAATTCTAATTTCTCATTATTTTTGTTTTTCAAATCTTCATTCAAAAGATGATTATTTTCTTTACATTCTTGTAATTGTTCTTCTAATTGTTCCAATTCGGATTTAAGATCAGAATTGGTGTTTTCCAAGCAAGTAGTGTTGTTTTTCAGATTTTTTAGTTCTTTTACAACACCCTTATGTTTTTCATACAGTTCATTAAAGACTTCTTCTAAGTCTTCTGATTCTGACCCTGAATCTGTGCAAGAATTAAAAATGAGTCAGAATGTACCTCATCTAGTCCCACCATGAGGGCTAGATTTACTTGCTCCTTTTCGGAATCTGAGCTTGATGAGCTTGATGATTCTGAGCTTGTGGCCTCATCATTTTCCCAAGCAGCCGCCATAGCTTTTCTTTTAAATTTCTTGTGCTGCTTCTTGGCCTTTTCGGTTTGACCAGTCTTCTTGAGCCTTGGACAATCTGGTCTCAGATGTCCAGGTTTTCTGCATTCATAGCAGACTAGTTTTCTCCTTTTTCTCCTTTCTTTGGATCCTTCTTGATCCATTTTTCTTCTTCTTCTTGAGGATCTTTTGAAGTTTGGACAGAACTTCATCTACACCACTGTCTTCAGAACCTGCATCTTTTGAACTGGAAGAAGAGGAAGAAGTGGAAGGAGTAGCTGCAACTTTAAGAGCATTAGTAAACCTTTTCTTAGAAGAGCTTTCAGATAGTCGCTCCATATTTATTTCATGTGCCATGAGAGAACCTATTAAATTATCAATTGACAAGTTGGTTAAGTCATGGGCTTCTTCAATAGCGGTTACTTTAGGTGTCCATGAAATAGTTAAAGACCTAAGTATTTTTCTGATGGTTTCTTCATTAGAAAGTATTTTACCAAGAGAATTTAAACCTACTACTATACTTGAAAATCTATTATACATAGTAGTAATGTTTTCATTTGGAAGCATTTTAAATTGCTCATATTGAGAGATAAGAATATCTATCCTAGTTTATTTTACTTTATCTGTTCCTTCATAGGTTATCTGCAATTTATCCCATATTTCTTTAGCAGATTTACATGCAGAAACTCTACTGAACTCTCTTTTAGATAGAGCACAACATAAATAGTTTTTAGCCTTAAAGTTTAGAGATAGCTTACTCTTATCAGCTGCTGTAATGGCAGTAGTGCCTTCAGCTAGAATAAATGATCCCTACCTACCTCTATTACCTGCCACAGATCAAAGTCTGTGCCTCGAATGAAGCATTCCATCCTCATCTTCCAATATTGATAATCTTCTCCATCGAAGAATGGAGGTCTGGTGACGGATTGGCCTTCAGCATATCCTTGAGTTGCCATGGATCTTTACTCTAAGATCGTTGGATCTTCTTGAATGTTCAGAGACCCATTCTGATACCACTTGTTCGCCCTTTCGGTATGGCAACAAGCTAGCCTAGAGGGGGGGGGGTGAATAGGTTTTTCTGAAGTCTGAAAACAAAATGTGAACACTTAAAAGTTTGGTTAGTGCTAGTGTGATAAAGAGTAGCAGTGCGGAAGCAAATAACAATCACACAAAGGACACAAGAGATTTATCTTGGTTCGGCCCTTCCCACATGGAAGTCCTACGTCCAGTCCCCAAGCAAACTCTTGGGATTTCACTAACCAAGGGTACAGTCCCCCTTATGGACCTTACACACCCAGCACCCCAGCTGGTCTTCTTCTCTTTCCCGGGCAAGAAGGCATCCCACTTCTTTTCTAGGCTCAGAAGCAAACCTACTTCTTTTACAGGTTCAGAAGTAAACCTCCTGGAACAAAACCCAGTGCGGTTCTGCTAGACTGAAACCCCCAGCTAGGTCCTGTTGGTACAAACCCCAACAAGGTTCTGCTAGACACTAACCTCTAGCTAGGTTACACACTGTATACAGTCCTACAGCTGGACAAGGATCTTTCTTAGAAAAGAAAGATTAGACTGAGAGCTATTACAAGATGGACACAATGAACTCTAGCTCACAGTCACAGACTCTCCCTCAAGTTTACAATGAGCTCAGAGAGAGACAGAAGAGAGAAAAGAAAGCTTGAATGCTTGAGACGCTTGATCGCTTCTTCTTTGGCTCAGGCTCTTTCTCTCCTTTCCTTTGAGTGTATGTGGCGTTGAGGTTCCTCACTTGGATGTACACTCCTTCAAAGATATTCAGGAAAAGGCTCTGTCCTGTTCTTCAGAGGTTCTTCATCTTTTATATGAGCAGTCTTGAACAGATCCGTTGAAGAGATAGCCATTTGAGTTTTGGATCCGTTGGAGTTCTAGCGGTTGCTCATCTTCTTCCTTTTCGACTGTTCTTCTTCTTCTGACAGACACGTGGTAGTCTTCAAGGTCTGCAATCATAGAAGAAGGTGTTTAGGTAAAGAAGTGTATGTGAGAAAAGGTGCATACCTCTGTGTTTCTGCTGTTATCCAGAAGTGGTAGGTAAACCTCTTTTTGTTCTGACAGGGAAGAAGAGATCTGAACAGATAAAAGAGATCTTCTGTCAGAAAGATATTTGACTTTTCATTTAGGTGCCAAACATATTTGAAATATAAAGGAAATCTGTGTTTGAACAGAATCCATGAAGAAATCGATATAGGCATGACTTATGAAATCGTTGTATGAAGGAGTCGTTGCCTATGCAAATCATTGATCTTCTATAAACAAATCGTTCTGGATAGAAATCGTTATGACAGTGTAAGCAAATCGTTGTGAGCATGACTTATCAAATCGTTATGGAGAAAAAGACTTAACAAATCGTTATGCAGATTAAGTCTTCACAAATCGTTATGACACTTATCAAATCGTTATGCAAGCAAATCGTTATGATCTCCTGAAGAAATCATTGTGATCAATAAAGAAATCGATGTGATCACTTATGAAATCGTTATGAGATCAATTTCTTATCAAATCGTTGCGAAGGCAAATCGATGTGAGGGTAAATCGTTGCACTCACTTATCAAATCGTTATGAGGCCGATTTCTTATCAAATCGTTGCGGTCACTTAGAAATCGTTATGAGACCGATTTCTTGGCACATTGTTGCATTTACTTAAAGAATCGTTATGGCTTCTAAAGAAATCGTTATAGTGCTTATAAAATCAATTAAAACCAAATCGATGTAGCGCTTATTAATTTGACACTTAACTGAAACCGATGTATATTGATTAAACATCGATTTTATCATTTTAGTGCGCCTATTGCATCAATGAGAGACTTAGCATTTTGCTATGAGATTGATGCGACACAGATGAAACAAAATATTCAATAACATTAATCAACAAAGATATACTTGAAATCATCATAAGTTTTGTTATCACCAAAATACAAGGACAACCATAAAGTGGTTCAACACAAAGTACAACCCGGGATATACAGATGATACGAGATCGACTCAAGATTGCTCAGTCTAGACAGAAGAGCTATGTTGATAAGAGAAGACGGGATCTGGAATTTCAAATAGGGGATCATGTGCTATTGAAGGTATCTCCTACCCGTGGTATTCAAAGATTCGGAGTGAAAGGAAAACTTAGTCCAAGATTCATTGGTCCTTTCGAAGTACTTGAAAGGATTGGTGAAGTTGCTTACAGACTGGCATTGCCGCCAAATTTGGCAAGTGTGCACAATGTCTTCCATGTCTCCATGCTTAGAAGTATGTGTACAATCCTACACATGTCATTCGCCATGATGATCTGGTGTTAAACAAGGACATGACATATGAAGAGAAGCCGATCAAGATATTGGACCGGAAGGTGCAACAACTCCGGAACCGTTCTATCCATGTAGTAAAAGTCCTCTGGAATAATCGTGGAGTGGAAGAAGCCACGTGGGAACCGGAAGGAACTATCAGACGAAACTACCCTGATCTATTCGGTAAGCCATTCTCTCCTGTAAGGTCATATGAATTTGGGGACTAAATTCTTTTAAGAGGGGGAGGATGTAGGAACCTGAATTTTTGAGAAAAATAAAAATTTAAATAATAAATTAAAAACTCAGCTAAAGGGATATTCAATGAAAAGAGCATTAAATAAAACCCATTAAATGGAAAAGAGTAATGGGCTTTGCTTAATGGATCTTCTAGAACTTATTGAGTCAAAATATGAATTTACAAATAGTAAATAAAAAGAAAATACCCTAATTCGGAGTCTTAATATCTCCTAAATAGAAAAGGACTCTTTAAGCATTAAAAGAGGCAATAAGAGTTGGAATTAGATTCCTAAGCCTACCCCTTATGATTTAGCACGAATTTAGATTTCCATCCTAACCTAAATAGAGGTTGGAAAGCAAGAAAGGAAGGTTGGAGTTAGGAAATCTCGTAATTAAAGAGCAATTAGAATAGAAGTAGGAATAGGAACCCATACATGCATAAATACATCTCTTAAACCCTCTTGACCGACCCTAGCTCGTTGCCGAAGGTTGTTGGACGTGGAGAAGAGGCCAAGGAGGAGAGGATCTCGTGGGGAGAAGGAGTTCTTGGAGCTTCTTCCTCGTTCTTGGAGATTTTAACCCTAGAAGACAAATCGAGTCAAAGGTAGGCATTCTCACAAGCAAAACTAAATCAAATCCATCTATAGGTAGTTCCAATCACCAGGAACAAAAGCCCTCTTGTTTCATAAATTTTCATCGAGCCAATCTTTTGTTCTTGATTTTAGAAGTTCTACAAACATGACAACTCCGAGTCATCATGTTTGAATCATATCTCTATGTTTACTTGATCCCATGCTACGAAATTTTACTGTAGATACTTCATGTTGTTAGGGATCTTTTGCCCCTAAAAGCCCTAAATTTCATCGAGCATGCTGATCGAATTTAATCGATCTTCTCTCTGTGTCATGTTCTGAATAACTCATTCTTGCTCATGTTTAAACCCTATATGAACCATGCTCTCTCTCTAATTCCGATTTACTGGAAGTACCCTTACATGTCTAGTTTAATTTGCAACTTGTTTCGTGATTTTTCATCGACTATGTAACTAGTTATGATTTTTCAAAGTACCCTGTGTCCAAACAAGTCAAGTTGGCACGCAATCTGATGTAGAACATTTTTCCCGCTCGAACTCAGGTGAAGTACCTGAGAACGCGATGGCTCGACACGCCGCATTCTCAGGGCCGTCGCGACCAACCTCTTGTCACGTTCTGAACGCGACAGGAAACCCCGTCGTGTTCTGGCCGCCTGAGCAGACAGCCCTGTCGCGAGCCGTACAGAACCCTGTCGCGTTCCATCATGACCCTATCACGACCCTTACATGGGTACGTCGCATTCACAGGATTTTTCATGAAAACCCATAAAATTTATTGCTCTCACTTTCTACAAAATTCTTACGCCTTTTTAACAGTCATACACGCAGTAAAAACACCTGTTTTAAAATGGAGCTATATTGAATGCTTAAAATACATATTCACGACTTCTTTTCTATCTATGATTTCTCTTACACATGCACACACATGAACCATCCATATATGGCTGAAATCTGGCATAAAATATCTCATAATGTATCTGGTAATTTATTGCAATAAAGTATATTAATTGCCGTATTTTAAAGGACTTGTATTCGTTTCTTGCATTGTTTATATACCGATATCGACGCTCCACTGTTCTAAAATTCCTCTAGAATGTCGAGCACCTATTTTTATATACACACTTTACTTGGCTTGTGGTGAACTCTCCGTCGGATATTCCTTTCGTCGGACTAGTAAACCCTTGCACAAGGCCTCCGTAAGTCTCCTCTTATCATGGATTCTCACATGGTCGACGAGCCGGTTGTACCCTAACGCCCATTACACCTTTAGGGATCGATATGATCCAACGGCTATTAGAAGTTCGTTCTTACCTTGAATCACGTCGGACCTCTGGACTTGTGCATAACATGGCCAGCGGGAAGATCGTGAGTTCCACCTGACTGCCAACACCAAGTGCGCGTGTTGTGCAACTGTTACTATCGCCTGTTTACTCGTCGCATTACGTGCAATGTCCACTAGCTCTCATCTATACTCTACTCGCTCGTCTATTCACGTTCTCTCTACTATCTCATCTATTCATCTAGTGCTCTTAACTATTCTTGGTACTCTATATTGGCCATTGACTGATTGTCTAAAGATACAATATAACCAATGCCTGACAATATATAAAGGGCCCGATCTGGTCCTGGGATGTGCGCCGAAAGTGCTAGTGCCCATGGGAGTTAAATGATCAGAGTGTTTGGCATTACACTCAAGTGCTATCTATCTCGACTATCTATATGACAATCAAAACACAAAATGTGCTATACTCTCTCAATGTCTAAAATGACAAACAAGTGCTATACTCGTCGTGCTATTATTATACTTGTGCTAGTTGTGCTATGGCCATCCTGCTATTCGTGCTATACTCGATACTTGTGCTATTTTTGGAAACTATACTCGATCTCGTGCTATTGTGCTATCCTGTTACCTGCTGTGCTATCTCTTGCTATATTTTGACTCTCTTGTACCTACTATCTTTAGATACTCTGCCATGAAATGCGTTAATTATTTAAAGCCTACTTGAGCCTGCGATTTAAGTCCTACTGGGCGTTATCGCTCACCCTACGTTATTTGATGTTGTGTTCTCAGGTGAGACCGAGGATGACACATACACTCACGAGGAAGGGAATGACCAAGAGTGAAGCCAGGAGTACCCTCGAGTCATTATGTTATCTTAGAGTTGTAGTTAGTTATTTCCTTTGATTGCAATGTAATTGGACCCCATAGAATGACTCTGATATTAGTGGTTGTAATAGACATTTGAAAAGTTATTAATGAGAAAGATTTGCTTTAGTATTATTCAATGTGCAATGTTTGATGTCTAGTATTCGCTCTATATCTTTTTCTTACAACTGCCTTCGTGCTCCGATATTCCGCGTCGGGACGTGACAACATATGTTTCAACATGCAAATAAAGAAAAAAGGGGGAAAAGATAATAGTCACAGTTTTTTAGACTCTTGGGCATGTAAAATTTTATAGATGAGATGTATATACTACTCAAAAATAAATAATAATTCCAATGTTGTACATAGTAGTAAAAGTCTGCCAAAATCTAAACAATTTTAGATATAATGGCCAGGTAAGGCCACAGTCCAATGACGAACATGTTCATAAGTACCCATTATAGGCATCATCAGAGAATATACATATAAGTCTCATAGAACAAAAATGGTTCTTTTATCTAAGAAGCACTCCAACAGAAAAAAGCAACTACCTTGCATGCCACAGACATATCAGCATACACACTTAAGAGGGAACTCCTGTAAATAAAAATGAATATGAAAAAAGAAAATAACCTGCATTAATGCACATTTATCCTGTAAAGAAATGAGCATAAGAAACATCACACAAACAAATTCACATCTCCCCATGAATAAACTAATAATATGATCCGCAGTCAAACATCACATCATTAAGGCCACAATATAGCAATGACCAAGTTTTGATTTTTGTAGAAAAAATATACCTTATTTAGCAGTATTTCTCAAAAGACTATCTCATGGTATCTAGAAGCAACTTTGGTAAATCACAAGCCACATATAGAAAAAGTAAAACAACAGTAATGGAGAATGTGGATAACTTGTTTATGAATGTTATGATGCACATGGCATCAAGCAGAATGGTGTCATTCCAGATATGAGGTAAACAGAAATGGAAAAAGGTTTTTTTGCTCACCAAATATGTACAATAATCACTTGAAGTCCCACTAATTTCCCCAACCGTTTGAAGTAGGAGATTTCTTTCCAAT